>JAAGAY010131722.1:38056-55166 GCA_011801015.1 Ardeotis arabs
CCCACAAGAGGGAGGGGGGAGATGCCCACAGCAAGAGGGAGGGGGGAGATGAAAGAAACAGGAAGGCCCACAAAATACTTTTTTTCTTTCCTTTTTTTTTTTCTCTTGAAAGTAATAGCTATACTGGGGGCTAGGGGCAGAAATCAAACTGACAGGACACATCTTGAATCTTTTTTGGGGGGAGGAGGCAGGCCTCGTTATTTGCCTGAATTTAGAACTGCATTAAATAAATGGGCTCCAGCTCGAAAAAATGGCACAGTTTGTCTTTGACAGAGTTATAAAGCCCATAGAGCTTAAAAAAACAAGGAAGGATGCCCTGGTACAGATGGGAAGTGAATAATTAGTTTTCCTACAAAGAAAATAAAACAGGCTGCAAGATGCAGAAAACCACATTTAGGCTCTATTACATTTACAAATACATACATAAATATATTACATACAACAGCAACTCAAAGAGGAAGCGGGCGAGTCACACAGAGAGGATGGCTGGCTGGCTGCAGTTCTCCCCGCACAGACATTTGGCTGAGCAGTTACTTCTAATAATTCCAGGAATGGGCTTCGGCTTTTTCTCTTTTCTTTTTTCTCTTTCCCCTCCTCCTCTCATTTCATTCTTTCCCCCCTCCCCGGTTTCGGATTTAGTTTGTCCAGTATGGAGAAGTGCCATAGGCGGTTTTGGTAGCCTGAGACTTTTGCTGCATGGTGCTGGGTTGGTTGCGCTGACCAGATCCACCCTAGAAATAAGAAAAGGAGACAGGGGCATCAGCGCTCCCAGGAAAACAAGCCCATGTGAACATCACCAGAAGAGCTGCCGCCCCCAGGGACAGCCCTGACACCCACCAACGCAGCAGTGCTTCCCCTGAACAGATCTGCTTCTGCTCTGCAACATCTCCACATCTCACAATCCAGGACGAACGGCCAGAGAGACACCAAGCAGGAGCGCACGGACGCACCATCCCACCCCCCCCCCACCCAAGACAGGTTCAAGCACAAGGAAGGAGGAGCAGGACTGGGGACAGCAAAGGAATTCTCAAGGTGTACGGAGGCGGTGCGCCAGCCAAGGATGTCACACCTTGGGAGAGAGAAGTAATTTCCTATTTCTGGTCTCTAAGGCAGAACACTGTTTTTTCAGGGAACATTTATAGTGAGGAAAGGAAACACATGGACTGGTGAAACCAGATCAGACAGCAGAGCCAACATGCAACCTGCAAGGGGATGCGTGGTATTTTCCCCCCAGAGTTAAAAGCGCTCACGTCCTGCTCTCCTGCCACAGCCAGGGGACAGCAGCACCTGCCTCAACTTTCACAGCCCACCACTCCACACCTCACCCACATCAGGATGGCCTTTTCACAGAATCACAGGCTGGCTTGGTCACCATCCCAGTAAAAAAGTGTTTCCTGATATTGAGAGGGAACCTCCTGTAATTCAGTTTGTGCCCACTGCCTCTGTCCCTGTCTCTAGGCTCCGCTGGGAAGAGCCTGGCTCCATCCCCTTTACACCCTCCTGTCAGGTGTTTATATACATGGGTGAGATCCCCCGCAAGCCTGCTGTTCCCCAGGCTGAACTGTCCCAGCTCTCCCAGCCTCTCCTCACAGGAGAGATGCTCCAGTTCCTTCATCATCCTTGTGGCCCTTTGCTGGACTTTTATCCAGTATGCCCATGTCTCTCTTGTACTGGGGAGCCCAGAACTGGACACAGCACTCCAGCTGTGGCACACCAGTGCTGAGCAGAGGTGAAGGATCGTCTCCCTCAGCCTGCTGGCAATACTGTGCCTAATGCAGCCTGACACCGCTGGCCTTCTTTGTGGCAAGGGCACATTGCTGGCTCATGGTCACCAGGTCACCTGTCCACCAGGACCCCCGGGGCCTTTTCTGCAGCTGCTTTGGCCCTCGGCATATACTGGTGCGTAGGGTTGTTTCTCCCCAGGGGCAGGACTTTGCACTTCCCCTTGCTGAACTTCATGAGGTTCCCTTCCCAAGATGGTCAACGGCATTGAGTCTGTCAGTCTGCAATCATTGTCAAGGCCCTCTCCCAATAAGCAAATCAAATGCCAGAGGGAAGCAAAAAACCCCAAGACGTTGTGTGACGTGGGTGGGCGCAATCTGCCCTCGGGCATGCTGTAGAGGCAGAAGGGGCCAACTCACCTGCCCATCTTGCTGAAGATGGTGATGCAGCATCTGGGAATGAGGCTGCTGATGCGCAGGCAGGATATGGAGAAATGGGGCTGGAGCATAACCCGGGGCAGCACCGGGGTTCAGGGGCCCAGTCGATCCGAGAGCAGACGGCAGGCTGAAAGGAGGCGGTGTGCCAGCATGGAATCCCTGCTTGTCAAACGTCTGCACAGGAGGCGAGGGGGACGGCGTCAGAGACTGGTGTGAGCAGCCCCACGGTGGCCAGACAAGAACAAGGCTGGCCCAAACACGTCTCCTGAACCTTTCACCAGCTCCATGAGCAAGCCAAGTCACATCGAATACCTGCAAGCACTTCAGCAGGTGAGTTTCAGCTCCTGTTCTCACCCATATTTCTGCACCAATGCCTCCAACATTTTATTTTATTTTCACAGTTACTGTGTTTTGTTTTTTCCCTGACCTCTTTTTACTCAGTAGGACATGGGATGGCCACAGCTGCCTGAAATCAGTCCTTCACACATTGTCGGGGCTCAGCCCCAACAGCTCAGGCCCAACAAAAACACAAGAACTTGCAATAGGATTTTCCCCCTTGACCCCTAACGCTAAGCGTGTAGCTGAGAGCTGGCTTTCTACCTGTAAGACACCAATTCCCCAAGCTGAGGGTGCAAGGATGGGAAAACAAAAGCTGGACATAAGTCCACTGCTTGTCAAAGTTTCCTGCTTTCCCTGGGAAGCTGTATGCTGAGCAACAGGCAGAGGAGAGTATGGGACGGGGACCCTTTGGGTGTTAGGGGTGGGCTCTGACTGGTCTCTCTGGTGAAAAGCAAATGGCCTGACTCACGTGCTTTGGGGGCTATTGTGACTAAAAACACTGATGCCATCACACTTCATTTGGACCCAGGACACAGCACGCGTGGACAGCGTAGAGCACTACGCCTATGCCAGCAGCTGCTGTCAGAAGCTGACGTGGCAGAAGTGGTGGGACAGAGGGTGAGACTCCTCTCCAACAGCAAACAGTCAGCATCAGAAATGCCACAGCCTGCTGATCTTGAGACCAACCGGCCTGGGAACAGCCCCAGCACTCCGCAGGAGCAGCTATCAGCCCAGCCTCAGGCCATGAGGGAGGAAGGTCCAGCATTGCTCACCTGAGTCTTGTTATAGACTGAGCCACTGATATCAGGCACACCTGTGTTACTTGAGGTCACAGAAACACCTGGAAAACAAAAGAAGCCACCAACAATGAGAAAGTCAAACACACCTGCCCTGCTGCTGCTGCCAGACAGCCCAGCAGGCTTCTCCATGTTCTCAGACCCACAGCACCCCCACACAGGAGGAGAGGAAAGGGCTCGGTTCCTCACTGCTGCTGCAAAGCAGGAAACTCGCCCGCAGGGATAAATCACCCACATCCACGATCCAGCAGTTACCACTTGGATTCAAATGCACTTCACCAGGCAGCAGCTGGCTGCACTGAACACGCTTTTAAGCTCACGAAAAGGCCAGCTTTTCCCTAGCATTAGGGATGCATTTGGCTCTAGCGCAGCATTCAAGAGCTTTCCAGTAGTGAGTTAGGAGACTCAGCATCTGCTACACATCTGAGCCCTTGCCCTCTCACGCGCTGCAGAAGGGTGAGGTCTGCAAGGCTCCTCTGCCCAAAGAAAAAGAGCGTCACTGATTCAGGCTGGCTTCTACCTGGACTGGCTGGTGCCACAATAGGCTCAGAAACACTCTCTTATCTGTGAGGTAACTCCCAAACCAGCCACTTATTCACACTTTTGTATGGACTGGCTCTAATCACTTCACTTGGATCAGAATAAAACCAACAGTTCCTTTGGCTCAACCAGTGAATCAGATGACTTGATTCAGAGGGTGTGCACTGCTCTAAGGTTGTACCCATCCTAGGGTACTGCTCTTTTTTGGTTTGCTCCTCCACAGAAGAGAGTGTGATCAGCTCTTGGCTGAAGACAGTCCAGTTGGTGTTTCAAATGCACAGCAAATGCTTGGAACTTGCTTAAGCCCAAGGATGAACTAGTTAGTGCTAAGCAGCTCAGTATACATTTCTCAGGTCTAACCAGCACGTGCGGAAGAAAGCTTTCATATATGCTGTATAATTTCTTCAACCTTTAGAGTCAAGAAGGAAACACTTCCAGGCATGAAAGAATGCAACGAGTTATGGGGTGTACAGACAGCAGCTGAAACAACAGCCCAGAGATGAGTGAAATGCCCTGCTCGCTCCTAACACACGGCTATCTCAGGTGCCTACCAACAAACTCAAAATCCTGTCATCATCTGGCAGAGGACCATTTCAGTAGCAGCACCCAACTGCTTAGGCTTCAAAAACACGGCACTGCTGCATGACCATTGCTCTTCAGCAAAGGGAAGAGCTCACCACTTCTCCCATGTATAACTGTGGACAAAGCTCTGCCCCAGCCACGCAAATCTTTATGCAAAGTTCAGCCATGAGGTTCAGAGGGAATACCTGGGCCATTAAAAAAGCATTTTGTATGCGGGAGATGGAGAAACAGCGTGGATTGTGACCCTGTTTAGAGCTGGCTGCTGTGCTGACTGCACAGCACTGGGGATACTGGGAGTTTGCCCTACTAAATCCCACTCAAGAGCACCTTCAAGTCTCCTGTGTTACCTTTCCCAGGTCCAGTGCCAGCAGATTTGTTTTGTGCTTGAGATGACCCACTGTAGCCTCCTTTGCTGTAATCTCCAGCTGCCGTTCCCTGCGTTAAGTCATCATAGCCTGCCGGTGTGTACAAGACAAGGTGTTACAGTGTGCAAGCAGCTCTGCAGACGCTCACGTGAAAAGCCCGGTGGTAAGCATACCTGTTCCATAGCCGTGCTGCCCATAGCCACTCGCCTGCTGGAAAGGAGTCGACGCGGTGTTCAGGTTGACTCCATGGTGTTTAGCAGATGCTGGGGGTACCTGGACAAAGGAAGGGAACAAAAGGCACTGTTCACTGGGGAATGGCACGCAAAGCACAAGCTCCCTCTGCCATCTAGTGGGGAAGGCATCTCCACCTCACACTGGAAATTTAATCTGGAGTTGGGAGCACTGGGACTTCCAGCAGTAACTTGCTGTAGTGGATTTCTGCAAGCCCCAAGTTTTCTGCTAGAGCCGCCTCTCTGATTGCAGTGCAATGCTGTCTCGGAACAGGCTGCGTATGTCTTTCATACACTCACTCTAAACAGCACATTCTTACCCACAAACCCAAGAAGGAGCAACCACAGTGCTCTCCCTCCAGAATCCGAACTCCAACTCCTGCCTGAGGCTGTTTCATAAAACACAGTCCTACAGGGCCCTAAAATTGACTCATCTACCCTTCTGCCTGAAGCATCCCCTCTTACCAAGTAACATTCTTACTCCTGAGACTACCAGCGTTGCTCTCTGACTCAATGGAGTTTCCTCCATCCTCAGAAAGATTTCCTAGGCACTCTCGGCTCGCTGACTCAGCTCTGGGTCTCCCCTTGACTCCCCAGAGACTGGTACGGGCTTTCGGGAACACTGAGTCCACGAGCTGCAGCTGTCTGCTATGTACAGTAACCTGTGCAGGAGTCCATGTGTTCTAGCCTTTTAGATCTCCTGTTTTCTTCAGGAAAGGATTGCAGCTATTTTCTCACGCTTGCACGTTTTTGGAGATCCCTTGCAGAGTGGGGAAGATGACACTACTCCATTCTTTTGAGATCCCACCTGCAGTACTGCATCCAGCTCTGGGGTCCCCAGTACAAGACAGACATGGACCTGTTGAAGCAGGTCCAGAGGAGGCCACAAAAATGATCAGAGGGATGGAGCACCTCTCTTATGAAGAAAGACTGAGAGAGTTGGGGCTGTTCAGCCTGGAGAAGAGAAGGCTCCAGGGAGACCTTAGAGCAGCCTTTTAATACTTAAAGGGGGCCTCCAAGAAAGATGGAGAAAAGATTTTTACCATGCCGTGCAGTGATAGGACAAAGGGCAATGGTTTTAAATTGAACAGGGGGTCAAGGGGCGGGTTTAGATTGCACATAAGGAAGAAATTTTTTATGACAAGGGTGTTGAGGCACTGGAACAGGTTGCCCAGAGAAATTGTGGGTGCCTCATCACTGGAAGGTCAGGCTGGATGGGGCTTTGAGCAGTCTGATCTAGTGAAAGATGCTCCTGCCCATGACAGGGGAAGTTGGACTAGATGATCTTTGAAGGTCCCTTCCAACCCAAACCATCTTGTAATTCCAAGATGTAGAAGGTTTAGACTGGAGAGAGTGAAGTCAGAGAAGCACAGAAGGAGGGTTACAGTTTAGGCTGTCACACTTACAAACATGGTTGGCCCATACTGGAATGCACTGGGTACGCCGGGCACACCAGCGTAATAAGGTAACCCAGTGTAGCTGTACCCCGGGGGCAGAGTCGGGTTGAGGAAGGGCTGCTGAGTTGTATGGTGAGTCTGCGTCTGGTTCTGCTGCGGCTGGGCGAGTGTGGTAGCAGGAGCTGGGGAGGCAGAATCCCCACGGCCAAATTTTGCTACGTCACCTGCGAAAGAGAGAACTGATCAGAAAAGCTATCAAAGCTACTCCAGAAGTGGAGGATTCAAAGGATTCAAATCCTTTGAATACAAGCAGATAACTACAGAAGAGAGCACATCCTACACTTGAAAGCCTGCAGTTGGGAAGCGCTCTCCCGGTCTTTGCTCCTGACAGCCACAGGGACATTGCCTGTTCGCGGCACAGAACTCCGTGCCATGACTAATCCATTGACAAAATGGAGATACCAATACTTACCTATCTCGTGCGGTCTGAGCAGATTCATTACTATCAGATCATTGCAATAAAACATGCTAAAAGCAGAAGTATGGTAAATAGCCAAAGAGCCAATGGTTGCTGGGTTAAAGTGTGACTCTCCTGGAGGTTAAACTGATTAGCTAAGCTTCACTGGGCTGGAAGCAAGTTAGGATTTACAGGCAGTGATGGGCATATTTTTGTCAATGTCTGTTTATTTGTCAAGCATGACTAGTTAGATATCTGGTTCCTCACACCACCAAAGTTCTGGAGACAGTAGCTGAAGGCCAGGAAAGCAAGGCTTGCATCGCGGACCACCTTATTGAAGAAGTAGGAAGGGAAATTTCGTTATTAACTCAAAAGTAGCCTCCCAAGAGAAGTGATTACGAAGCAGAAAACTCCCGAACACTTGCATTTTTCTGGCAGCCTACAGAGCAGCATGTTCACATGTTTTTTTAGGGAGCTGACATATATGAATCACATCTATCTCATTCTCATTGTTGCTTACCAAGAAGTATGACAACACTCAATACTGGCAGCATAGGAATTATAATACTTATGGCTACAGTTTTAAGCTGTAATCAGATGGTAGTGGAAGAAAACCACTGGCTGAAAATCCTTGATGGCATTAATGCCATCCTGGCATGATGATAACTGAAGAGCAAGAGCAGGAATGAGGAATGGCTTCGTAGACCCCATGGTTTTGGGAATGGAGTCCATTAGATTTGAGGGGGGCAGGGTGAGGGGACAGCCTGCTAGATTCAGCTCCTGCTGGGAACATACAAGTGCTAAAATAGCAATAATGAGGACAGGGAGCTGCTGCGAGGGGTCTATTCCAGGGCCAAAAAAAGGAAAATAAGTCAGTCAAATTTCAAGAAGAATTATTAAGCTATGGAATATTTTTAGCACCTGTACACGCTGGGGAAGGGCATCAGATGACACTGCCGTTTACATTTGTAACAATTTTGCACTTATTCTCAAAGGCTATTCAACTTAGTCTCAGAAGTTGTCACGTATGAATTACTGACGAAAACCATGAAGAAACATCAGTGTCAGAGTTGAAAGGGAGATACTTGCTTGTGTTTTACTTGCTTGGACTGATGGGTTTAACTGCTTACAGAAGGGAAAAATGATTGCTCTTTCAGCAACAGCAGGATGACCTGCATTTAGAAACCAGCACATCTCACTTACCATCCTCGTTTTTAAATAGCACTCACCTGAGTATGGGTTGTTAGCAAGGCTCCCATCTCTGCCTGTCAAGGTTGCAGGAGCAGGGAATGTAATTCCGTAGTAATCCTTGGAAAGAAACAATATCATTTATTAACAGTTGAAACTGTAACAGAGCTGGACAGCTCTGATGAGCCCTGTATCATATGCATAAGAAAATTTAAAAAGGAAGAACTAAAGGAAGTTTGGGCAGAAGCTGACCTTATCGCCTACAGCAGAGCTGAAGATGTACCTGGATTCTCAACTTCCAAACAAACCTACTTTTTAGATATTTTTAATATTATATACAAATATTTCATCTCTTAATGGTAAGTTAAAGGCAACGACTAAATACTTTCCCCTCCAAACTTGCAACTCTCAACAGTCATCTTCCAGTGACACTACACCTGGAAGAGCAACAGATCATCAGGGGCCAAAGACCTGGGGTCAGATCAGGACTGTAATTGCAATGTGGATGTACTGTAGAAGTATTACCCTTGTACCACGCCTGTTTTCTAAAAGTGGAAAAGTCAGCTAGGAAAAGTCAGCTAGGAAAACACTTTAAAAAAAAAAAAAAGGAGGGAAGAAAAAGAGTTACTATCTGATGACTGGAAAATTTATTTATACTATGTTACAGGAGACCTCAGATCAGTAGTCTCCAAAGTAGCGTGCGTGTCGTAGTTTAGCCCTACTCGGGACCAGTCGACACAGTCTCTTCCACTCCCCCACCCTCCGAGGGAACAGGGAGAGATAATATAAGAAAAAGGCTCGAGGTTTGAGATGAGGACAGGGAGGGATCCTTAAAGTTACCGTTACGGGCAAAACAGACTCAACTTGGGGAAAAATATTTGTTTATTATTAAAACCAAAGCAGGATAATGGGACAGAGAACAAGATAACCTCCCCCCACCCTTCCCTCTTCCCAGGCTTGACATTATCTCTACCTCCTCCCCCCCCCCGCAAGTGGCACAGGGGGGAAGAGGGAATGGGGGTCGCGGTCAGTTCATCACACGTTGTTTCTGCCGCTCCTTCCTCCTCAGGGGAAGAACTCCTCACACTCCTCCCCTGCTCCAGCGTGGGGTCCCTCCCACGGGCTGCAGTCCTTTGTGAAACGGCTCCAGCTGGGTTGTTTTTCCACGGGGCGCAGTCCCTCCAGAACGGCTGCCCCAGCGCGGGCCCTCCACGGGCCACAGCCTCCTTCAGGCACCCGCCTGCCCCGGCGTGGGGTCCTCCCCGGGCTGCAGGGGGATCTCTGCTCCTCCGTGGGCCTCCATGGGCTGCAGGGGGATCTCTGCTCCTCCGTGGGCCTCCATGGGCTGCAGGGGCACAGCCGGCCCCACCATGGGCTGCACCACGGGCTGCAGGGGAATCTCTGCCGGGAGCAGCATTGCTGCTGTCCCTGCTTCTGCACTGACCCTGGCGTCTGCAGCCGTTCCTCTCCCCAGAAATTCTTCACAACCGGCTCAGGCAGACGCCTCTCAGGTTCTCTTCACATCTCCTCTCCTCTCCACTTCCTGCAGCCGGGCCGGGCTTGGTCGGGCCCAGTCGGCCGCCCGGCGGGAGGCCAGAGGGTGAGGGCTGCAAGGCCCACAAGGCTCGCGCCTCCCCGTCTCTGCCCCTGCTTCTGCTTCTTTACTTTTTTTTTTTCTTTTTGTTATTTTCCCCATCTTAAATACGTTATCATAAAGGAGTTATCACCGTCACAAACTGGCTCGGCCCTGCCCAGCAAAGCGTCCACCCTAGGCCTGGCCGAGTCCACTGGACAAAGGGGAAACTCCTAGGAGCTTCTTACAGAAGCTGCCACCGTAGCCCCCCCTTACTAAATAAACCCAGGACAGTGCGCAAGACAATCTACTGGGATGCATGAAGAAACTGGTTTTGGTATAACTAATAAATAAAATTTTAAAAATTTTAAAATAAGTGTTTGTTTAACCTTTCTCTCACCCTTTTTTCATTTTATTTTTGTATATGTTTTATAACATACGTTATTAGTACAGTAGTATATGTATAAATTTAGAAATAAAAATACATTGGGAGCAAATGCTCACAAATTTTTTACTGATGGAGTGTGTGATCAAAAGAGGTGGAGACCACTGCCTTAGGTCATTCTTCTAGGTCCTTTACAGGAAGGTAAGACAGTCCTCACCCTAGAAAGCTTGCACTCCGAGACGACAGGAGATATCAGCAAAACCAAAGTAGCATTTTGTCTTCAGTTTGAGAGAAAAAGAGAAAAGTTTGCCCTTCCCTCTCTGGTTGAACTCCACACGTGGGGCTGGTACTCTACTAAGCTTTTTTTCCTCCTAATTCTCATTGTGTGCTCCTCACTACATCCAATCCATCGAAAGTTAATGCTTTAATCACTAACATATCTATTTTCACACATTCTCCACCACTGGAAAAACATCCTCCTCCTTCATACTCCTCTCTGCAAATTCCCCAGCACCTCAAATGCTTTCTCTGAGTTGACAGCGCCTTCCACCCTGCTGCATTTCTGAGCATCGCACCCGTTTCCTACACCCAGTCCTCCATGACTGAGCATGAAATAACCCAGCAAAGATTTAGTATTGCAGGCACCTTCTGTAACGTGAAATGGTGCCATATTTCATCATCCTTTCCTTCTCAGGTAATCCCATGTTATCAACTCTGGCATGAATCACTTAACAAAACAACCAAATTCACATTAAAAGTCTTAGCAGGCTACTCAAAAGCAGTGCTTCTGTCTCTCTCTGAGGAAAATGCCACAAAAAGAGGGTCTGGAGAAGAGATCTGAACAGGATTTGGTGGACATGAACTGGAACTGACACACTAGCATTTTCCCCCTATATAAACTGGACAAAATACAACCAAATTCACATAAGAACAAAGTCTAAGGATTGCAGTTATTCCCACTATCTCTCAGGTAGGGGAAACACATCAGTGCTGAATATCCCTATCCCACACACCTGCGCAGAAATCAGAAAATACGAGCACAAGTCAGTTACCTTTGCACTTCATGCCCACCATAGGAAAACATCAGAAGAGACAGTCTGCTTTTCAAACAACATGGGTATTTCCTGACCGACAGAAGTCATGCAGGAGAAGATGCCTAAAGTCAAAACTGAAATACCAGGAATAGACTCAAAAAGTGAGAAAGGAAAGAACTGAAAAACGTTAAGTGATCTGACGTAACAGCTTTAAGCTGCATCAAGCAGCTCGCTAGGTACCACACACACCAGCTAAGACATTTGTAAGATCTCTGCTGCACAGACAGCTTGCAACAGACTAACAGGAAAGATAGCATATCCCAATGTAATACACCCCAAAATAATAAACATAGTGAGATTTTTTACATCATTGACATATATATTAAGAAATGGAGTTAAACTAGAAAAGAACTCCCTCCTGCACTGCAGGGGAAACTCCCATTCTCGCTGTATCAGCAGCCACTAGTACCTCTGGCTGCTGGAAGCTTCCCAGGAAGCAGTGATGACATGCACTGGGGACTCTGCCCACTTTCACTTTCTAGATGTAAGCAGACTGGCACGTCAAAGACAAATATTCCCACTAGCTCCTGCCTCCCAAACACCACGCTGCCCAATTTCTACAATAAATCCAAAAGACAACAAAAACCCACAAAATCTAGAAGTCACAATCATTGATGAAAAATCCTCTGTGACATTTATGCATTTATTTCTAAGTATCAATGAGCTGAGGATAAATAACTTGGGGGGGTGGACAGATGACAGATGAACACAAAAATATTCTGCAAGATATTTGCAGAGAGAGGAAAAACTCTCCACGTATAAAGCTGCAGATGCTATAGAGAAAGGAGAAGAAAAAAAAAAGACTGACAAACTAAAAATATTGGTCAATAAGAAACAAAGGAAAACATGCATCAACTCATATAAACAAATAATATCAAAGCATTAAAAAAGAAAAATAGATGTTGGTAGGTAGAGGAACTTGCAAATAAAAACCAAGAAAGGCAACTCACAAAAGAGAGAAAAGAAACCCTGAAATGCATCCCCAGCACAGCTGCCCCAAAAGCCTCTGCGGCCATGTTTTCACATCCCCCGCTGAGCCAAAGGGGAGCTGAGCTCTCCCTGCACCTCGACAGCAGCCCTGGGAAAAAACCAGCTCCTCTTCCCTACAGCAGGGCCACCTCCTGCTCACACTTTGACAAGAACAACAAAAAGCTCCAGGAGAAAGTAAACAGAAAGCAAAACTGAAAATGGAAACAGAGAAATTCTGTCTAGATGAAGATGATGATGAAAGGAAAGCCGGCGCACCGCATAAAGGCACTCGGCCGCCCAGCAGCACCCCAACCACAGCGCCCACCGGCACCAAGCCTGACCAGGCTCCTGCCTGCACGGCTCACGCACCACACACAGCCCCACCATGGCTGCGCCCACAACCCCACAGCCCCGCCTGACGCACCGCGCCCCAACCCTCCTGCTCCTCCTCACCGCTCTCACCACCGCCCTCGCCTGCCACCACCTGCGGCCCCGCCACGACACCTTCCCCTGGGACAGCCTACAGCTCCTCCAGGCCATGGCTCCCAGCCCGCCACAGCCCTGCCAACACCACCACGCGCCCTTCCTCTTCCCCAGCACCCTCCTCCGCAACAACCACCCGCAGCAAGACGCCGCCACCGTCCTGCACATCCTCCAACACCTCTTCGCCACCCTCAGCAGCCCCAACACCCCGCAGCACTGGGACCACCACGCACGACACCTCCTCCTCAACAACATCCAGCATTACATCGACCACCTGGAGCAGTGCGTGCCACCCAGCGCCATGCTCTTCCAAAGGCAAGGCCCACGCAACCTGCTGCTCACCCTCAACAAATACTTCAGGGACATCCAGCACTTCCTCCACGCCCACAACCACAGCGCCTGCGCCTGGGACCACGTCCGCCTCCAAGTTCACGACTGCTTCCAACATATGGACACACTCATACGGCAAATGAAGAGCAGAGCTGCTCCTGCCCTCGGTCAAACCCACCCGCGCCGAAGGCCCATCCTCAGTCAACGCCAGTGGCCACAGATCGAGCAGAGGCAGGAACAGTCTGGGCTGGGATTGCTCAGCACTGCTCGCACCTTCTCCAGCCAGGAGCCTGGGCTGACGGGGAAATCGGCATGACTGCGGTGAGGCCAGATCCAGGCTGCAGCAAAGCTTGCGCACCCACACCGCAGCCACACCTTTGCTGGAAAGGAAGGAGGAGGAACTTGCTATGCTGCACACGCATGGACAGCTGGGAGGCAATGGGGAGAGGGGTAGTATTTATTACTTACGGCGTTATCCAGTCTGTCCAGACTGTGGCCTCCCTGGATGCAGGGGAAGGTCTCCATGGACACTGTGGGACTCTCATGCCAATGACTATTTATCACAGAGCTCTATTTATTTATTTATTTATATTGCAGACCATCCACTTATTTATTTATTTACTTATTTATTAACTTGTTGGAAATAAAGACTTTTTGCAAAAACAGAAGAAAAAAGAAAAGAGGCGGTCATCATGTATGTACTTGACAGGCAAAGACAGGGTCTCTGCACGTCAGCAGGGATGAGTTTCCCTCCTGCAGCCCGTCCCACCGATGTCTCCTGCCCCAGTCAAAGGCTTTGGATAGCAGGCCACTCTCAGGGATCCACCACAGTCCTTCAAGCCCACAGACATCTCCTGCCACTGCCAGACCCTCAGAGCACACACTCACTCAGGTGACATGATACTTGCCCTGCCCGCTCCTCCTTTCCCACCACCCACCCTCTCCCTTCCCAATCCTCTCCTACTGCCAAGACACGAAAGCCACCCCCAAACCACCACCCCACCACAAACAACCATTCAGGGGTTCAACCCCCCCCATTGGGGGTTGGACTAGATGACCTTTGAAGGTCCCTTCCAACCCTAACCATTCTATGATTCTATGAATACTTGTGATGAAGTAGGGTGGCATGGACAAGGTGCACCTCAAAGAGATAAGCAGGGGACCTACTCCAGGTTTGTGGAGATTTGGAGAAGGAACAGCACCCCAGTGCTACCAGCCCTGCACAAGAAACAATAAAAAGCCATGAAAACCACAGGACATGCCCAGGACCGCTCATTGCTCTCCTACAACCACAACAACTGGCCCTGGATGTTCCTGCCTGTGCTCACACACCAGTGACCAAGGGGGACTGCCTCACTACATAGAGTACATCAGCCTAGGCCTTCTTCATCCCATCCTTGGCAAACAAAAAGATACATCCCCCAAACACCACCACCCAATGTGGACCAAACCAACCAGCACAGAGCAGCACAGCATTCCCCATGAAGGAAACTGCCCATGCGTCACCAGCACCAGCTGCTCCTTCGCCCTTGAATAACCACTCCAAAAATATCTGCCCCAGATGTTTTGCCCTTCAAAGGTAAGCCTGAGCAAGACAGCACAGAAGTTCAGCGGCTTTGGTCTCCTCCTGCAGGGGACAACGAGGTTGTTCTCCATGCTCAGTCACACCACCTCCACCACCACATCACTCCAAGGACACTGCTCTGTGCAAACACAAATGGCAACTTCCCCTGAAGCAGAAGAGTAAGAAAACAAGTAGGACCAAATATATTCAGATACACAACAGGACCCCTTCAAGATGTAACTTCTAGGTTATACTACAGTCCTTCTGATGTTCCTTCTAACCAGAAATGCCCTGTGACACCAAGCAGGGGGGGATCTCATTGGCTCTGTCTTCTCTGAGGTGGCTGAAGAAAGCAAACCCTCCCCAGCCAAAAACACAGAGGAGGAGAGGTACTGATACAAGCTGGAACACGGCGGAAGTCAAACATGAAAGAATAAACACATTATCTTTACCATGAAGGTGATACAACATCAGAAGAGAGCTAAGGGAGGTTCTGGGATGTCCATTCCTGGACATATATTCAAAAGCATCCCTGGGTAAGGCCACTGACACCACTTAACCTCAGCAACAGATTGCATGTGGGACCACCAGAGCAAAAGAGATCAATGGAAACAATTTCAAAAATGGAAAAAAAATGATGCACAAACAGCGATAACAAAAAAACACAGCGAGAGAAATTGAGAAGTTCCAGTAGTATGAGGGCATAACATAAGACACATGCATTTCATCATGCAAACAATGAAAACTGAAGGGATTGGAAAAATTTCAACGGAAAATTTGAATTCTTTGTAGAAGATATTTTCCTCTGCACAGCACAATGAGACAGCACTCACAAAAACTTCCTGAACAGGAAAAAAAGGCAAAAATTATCCTATGCAAAAATATTTTTGGCAGTGTTTCCTTCATTGTTCAATAAGCAACAGCTTCAACAAGGCTTCTTATGCACCATCACAATGAGGTTCAAACCAAGGAAAGGGAAGCAGAGAGACTGTACAAGCTTGAAAAATAAACATTAAGTGCTGAAGTGCTTAGACCCAAAGCAACCTCCTCAAAGGACATCGAGACTTGGAGAGCTCCAGAGCTTGCTAAGACATACATCATTTCACAAATCTCACAAAATAAAAAAAGAAATTATGGAGTCATATGAAAACAAAGATGACAAACATAATGAAAGTAGAAAAACCGCAACCAATACAAGAGCATTACATAGGGAAAACAAACTTAGGCAGGAAAGGAAATTCAGTGAATGACAACATGCATGAGAGCTAGTATAGGAAGGAAAAGAGAAACCACAGAAAAAAAAAAGAGCACAACTGCCCCATAAATGACTCATCATATCTCCCATTGAACCACAACACTCAACACAGATAAAAAAAAGCTTCCCACAAATAAACGACAAGCAAAGCACTGTCATTCCCTTTCCAATGCACAAGCACTCCAGCAATGCACTGTCATAAGATTGCCACGGACAGACGCCAAAAGTGAAAACCACAATCGGAACTGTAACCTTCCTCCACAGCAACCACCCACAGCAAACCAACTGCACTACTCTGCGCATCCTCCAGCACTTCTTCACCAACTTCTCTCTGCAAAACCTCTGCCACTGTTCCCCATCCTCACCACAATCACCTCTTTGGCCCTGCTCTCCTCAACATTCTCCACCTTCCACCTGTACTTCACATGGATGGATCACCAGCTCGGGAAGCGGGTCACTACAAGGAACACACGCACCTCCTGCAGCGGCTCCAGGCGAGGGCCGCACGCACCAGCACAGGGACGGAACGCCTCTCCTCTAAGCCAAGGCTGACAGACTTGGCCTCATTCAGCCTGGAGAAGACAAGGCTCCAGGAAGACATTCAGGTGCTCTCTATCTCTGAAAAGCGACAGCACTCCACAACCCTTCCCAACGCAAAAACCCAACACCCGCCACCCTCCAAACAAACGCCAGCCACAAGCAAAACCAAAACTGACCACAACCGGCACCACCGCACGCCAGCCGCAAAAGACACTTGCCCACCAAGGGAAACTTCAGCTGCAGGCAAGAGCCACCACAGCCCTGCAGCCGGCAGGGAAACCCTGACACAGCTCCCCGACACAGCTGCCCCCAGCGCCTCTGCCCCAGCGCTTTCGCATCCCCCGCTCAACCGCTACCGCCAGCCTCCCCACAACACACCGCCACCACACCACCGCCCTCCCCACGCACGGACACCCCACCAACGCACTTCCCCACCGCCACCACAGCCACCACACCAAAAGGAAAACCCACCACGGAAACTCGCCGCAACCTGAAAGCGACAAAGGGAAAGCCGCCGCAACCCATAAAGGCGCTCCGACACCCGACACCACCCCAACCACAGCGCCCACCCGCACCCACAACAAGCCTCACCGGCCTCCTGCCCACCACCGCTCACGCACCACACACAGCCCCACCATGGCTGCGCCCACAACCCCACAGCCCCGCCTCACGCACCGCGCCCCAACCCTCCTGCTCCTCCTCACCGCTCTCGCCACCGCCCTCGCCTGCCACCACCTGCGGCCCCGCCACGACACCTTCCCCTGGGACAGCCTACAGCTCCTCCAGGCCATGGCTCCCAGCCCGCCACAGCCCTGCCAACACCACCACGCGCCCTTCCTCTTCCCCAGCACCCTCCTCCGCAA
>JAAGAY010131723.1:0-49269 GCA_011801015.1 Ardeotis arabs
TGCCGCCCACCTCAGCGCCCCTCGCTCCGCCGAAGGGAGAGGCGGGGGGCCCGGCCCCCGGCCCTGAGGTGAGGGGGGCGGCGGAGCCGGCGCTTCCCCGCCAGACACCGGCCTTAAAAGCGGGCCTTAAAAGGGAAGGTAAATCGTGCTTTGTTGTCTGTGCTTTTTCACCATTTGAGAGCTTTTATTGGGTTTTTCGACGGGTAGGAAGCCCTCCGTGGTGGGTCACGGCGCTGAGGGGAAGTGCCCCCGCGCTCCCTTGTTTGTTTCGGTTGGTTCCAGCTGAGCGGCTCCCCGGGGTCGGCCCTCACCCACAGACCCACGCACACCCCTCACACGCTCCCCTCGCCGGCCCGGGGACCTGGCCAGGCATCGTCTGTGTCCCTCTGTCCTGCAGACGCTCCTCCTCAACGTCACCTCCAAATCCGCACGCTGTGGAGAGCAGAGCATGTGCTTTGCCAAGGCATTAGCCGGAGCAAACGCTGCTGTTCTGGTTGTAGTTCCTTCTCCGCTAATTTTGCATCTTGGATCTTCCCACGCTGCAGATCAGGCGCTGTCTCCAGTTGCTTCAGGAGCAGCCGGCATAAATGCAGCCCCTTACACCCAACTGGTGTTGGGCTGCCTGCAGCGTGGCTCTGTCCGGGCATGAGGTGCCAAGGGTCCGGCTTTCTCTGCAGTTGGGGGCTTTTGGGGCGGTGGGAAATGGGCAGAACATGTTTTTAAAACCAGCTTCATTTAAATTTACTTTTTTCCCTTTTTTTGAGGGGTTAGAAAATGTGATTGCAGAGAAAACGCTTTGTTGTTGCAACTGGGAGTGACTGGAGTAGCCCAAAATAGAAATAGGTTAATGTATACGCGGCTACACGAATACCTTCCTCATGAATTTCTGATTCATCTAGTTGTGAGCATTTCTGTAGGTGACTGATGTTTGAGGATGTGTGCTGTTTGTTGTCTCCTGCCCCTAGGATTTGCTTGGCAACAAGCACCTCTGCACTTTGAATGTGGCAAGAGAAATCTGAGACTTAGGAGGACTGACTTGTCTAAAAGACAGGAAAGGGGAAAACTTCAACACTTGCTGCTCTGTCAGTGAATTCATGGCATGCATGCTAAAATAGTTGTGTCAAAAATAGTTATAATAATATAAATCTGGGATATTAAAAAGGGACAAAATAATGTTGAATTATCTTGGGGCTTTTTGTTACGTTTGTTTGTGTAAATATGGCACAGCTGAGGATTCCCAAATATGTGAAAGCAACACCACTAGGAGCAGAGAATGATTATTTATTGCTCTCCGTAGGAGCCAGTCTGATGTGCCAGGCCAGATTGCTTGATAGCTGGGTGATGCCTGTCTAGAATTCATTCGTACCTTATTCCTACTCCAGTTTCCTCTTCTGTTTGTGTGCGTGACCGAGCTGTAGCTGCCCTCTGCAGTGTAGCTGGGCTTGCGGCTACGCACTCAGGCTGCTGTGACAGCAAGTGCAGAAGCAGTGTGTGAGAAGCAGCTGGGAACAAAGAATTGCACTTTGATCTCTTTCAAATTGCAGCTTGCTGCTCTTCTCCAACTCGTGTCTCGCTGAGCTCTGAGGGACGACTGCTGCAGCTGTGGGCTGTATGCTGTTCTCCCCAAAACTTGTTTTTGTTGGATATCCCAAATGTATTTGAATGAGTATTTCAAAGAAGCTGCTTTATTCATCTCTGAATAAGAAAGTGAATGCTTCCAAGTAATAGGACGTTTAGTTAAATTAGTGGCAGATCGTTCCAGTAGAAAAAGCCTCTAAGTATTAGTATCATTTTTCTGTCATGTTTCTCATGCATGAAGTCTAATACTGACTTTTGAATTACTTTATTTTCCTGTAATCTTTGAGAATCTTGTTTGCCACTGTTGGTCTGCAGGCTGAAGTATTCAAACAAATTCCGTCAAATGAAAAGAAAAATCTTACATTACAGCAAACACAAAGATCTACTCTTGGTCTGGGAGATTAACCCGTGGTAACAGGAGCTTAATTATTCCCTGTTTTCTGCCAATTATAGTATATTAATTTTTGAGGTAGCTTTAAGGTTTGCTTTGAGCTTTTAGACTATGTTCTATATACCTAAGCAATTTATGAGCAGTCTTACTACTTGAGATAGTGACTGACTTGCTAAATTCTGAATGGTCTCCGTTGCTGACAATCAGTATTTAATCTCATGCTATTTTAACACTCATTTTTTGAGAATGAGGTAAAATATGTGTTGAGTGTCAGTCTACAGTAGGATTGCTTTGTAAATGAAGTTACTTCCAAGCTCTTTCTTGACATTTGAAAATAGGTCCTTATAATACTGACCACAAAAACCTATGGTTTGTATATGTATGTACACCTTTGAAATGTTAAAAAATTTTGCTATTTTTCAGTGTGCTTGAGCACTGAATGACTGCAGCAGAAAATACCATTTTATAGCTCTCAACTATGCAAATGTCTTTGTCTTCTGTTTCTGCTCCTGTTTTTTAGATTCAGGATTATGTATGTTGTGTGACTCATTGCTGTTCTCCTATTCTGTGCCTGCAGCTTGCTCCTGCTAGATGCATTATGCTGTACTTGTTCTGTTTCATAATAAAGTGTTGTTTACAAAATAGCTTTGTTAGTGTGTATGGAGAAAAAACTGTGTTTATTGCACCTGAATCCACCCTACTGAGCCTACTTTTGTGAGGTCTCTCAGTTCAGTGTAAATAGCTTCTTATGCTCAATGGCAGAAAGGCTTTGGGCACAGAACATTTAGTAAATAGATGAGGAAAAAGTATGACCTTTAAACAACCACTCCAACCCTCACAAATGATTTACTTTGAATGTTTTAGTAGTATACTCTTTTGATTATTGTTAAATGGCAACTTTATAATCAGCATTACCTTTAGGTTTTTTAGAAAAATAAATATTTTGAAGGTATTGGGGGCAGCGCTCAGTTTTAGCAGGTGAGATTTACATCTTGGAGTACAGCCTTACAGACTTGAAGGAACAGGCAGAGGAAATATGCAGAGCTCTGAGGAATATCTGTTGGGTTAGGTTTTAAGGCATTGCTACTAGATTTTCATGCTCAAAAAACTTGCATTTCTAAGTAGTGAGATGTATGCAAATAAAATCTGCGATGCATCCAGAGAGGTTGTTAGTAGAGGTAGTTGGTTAGTAAGTAGAATTTGAGGGACATAAGCCCTTCTGGTCAGGACCTTCTTGTTCTCTTGAAGTGATGATTGTCTAATATAGCAGTGAGAAAGCCCTTTCCATGTAATCCTCCATTTTCTTTTTGAACTGAGGACAACCCTAGTATAAATAATACTACTTCGAAATTTGTTGGAGTCTTGCCCATATACATAAGGTCTGATTTTTGTGATCAAAAAGCTCTATGTAATGTCTTCAGAAATGTAGTTGTGCAGCCTCACTTACTCATTGTGCTGGTTTTGGCTGGGATAGAGTTAATTTTCTTCAGAGTGGCTACCATGGAGCTATGTTTTGGATTTGTGCTGGAAACAGTGTTGATAACACAGGGATGTTTAGTCACTGCTGAGCAGTGCTTGCACAGAGTCAAGGCCTTTTCTGCCTCTCACCCCACCAGTGAGTGGGCTGGGGGTGCACAAGAAGCTGGGAGAGGACACAGCCAGGACAGCTGACCCCAACTGACCAAAGGGATATCCCACATCATATGACATCATGCTCAGTGTATAAAGCTGGTGGAAGGAGAAGGAAGAGGGGGACGTTTGGAGTGATGGCGTTTGTCTTCCCAAGTAACCGTTACACATGATGGAGCCCTGCTTTCCTGGAGATGACTGAACACCTGCCTGCTGAGGGGAAGTGGTGAATGAATTCCTTGTTTTGCTTTGCTTATGTCCACGGCTTTTGCTTCACTTATTAAACGGGCTTTATCTCAACCCACGAGTTTTCTCATTTTTATTCTTCTGATTCTGTCCCCCGTCCTACGGAGAGGTATGAGCGAGCGGATGTGGGGCTTCGTTGTTGGCTGGGGTTAAACCGTGACACTGACAGAGAGAAAAAAAAATACAGTGAAGGCAAAAATCCCACACAGGCCTAGGCCTTGCAGCTTAAAAATAAATGTCTGAAGTACATGTTTGGTTTTAAATTTGAGAAATGGCTAACTTAAAATCACATTCCATGTAATTTAAAACAGATGTTGATATTACGAAAAGCTGTCTCTGCTAAAGCAGAATTTAGTGTCTGAAAAGGCAATTAAAATAACACTGACGAATATTCAGCGGGAAAGATAATCCCAAATCAAAACCAAGGGAGCCAAAACAGTTTGACACCTGAGTAGGGTGACATGCTCCTCCTGATTTTTCCACCTCAACTTTTCATGATTTTGGTCAGAGCTCCACAAAGTAAGTTTCTCTGCCTTTGCCACACTCCTCCCCAAACGCATTAAGTATCCCCACTTTTTGGTTTAAAAAAAAACCCAAACCAACACATGCAGGGAGAAGCAAAAGCCTTTTTTCACATTTATGCAAAACACCAGATGTGTGTACATAAGTGGAAAGGTATGTGGGTGGGATCATGGGCTTGCATTTGTAACTTGCAGACAAAATCATAAAACTGGGCCTAAGTAACTGTCTCAGTCGTATCCACAGCCTGTTTCTGTAGCAAGGTTAGGTCTTTTTTGGGCAGAATGAGGTCTTTTGACTCTCCTTTTTGCCTCAGCTGAATTTTGATTTGGACATTGCTTTTATGCTGGCCTCACTTCTTTCTTATTCGTCAGACTGACAAAACCATCATCGTGGATGCAGTTAAAATCATCTTAGACCACGTCCGTGCTTAGATACAGGCTCACCCTCCTGCCAGTAAAGTTAGTCTGGTATAAGCATGTCTGTACCGGACTGACACAGTCAAAATCTTCCCCAAGTCTACTGCTGAGTGTTGTTCTCAGTATAACCAGCTGTGGTCTGTGTGGTGGGCTGGACTGGGGCAGATGTATTGATCTGATGTGTGGAAAAGTTCAATTTCCTGACCTGGCAATTTGATGTAGCATCAACCTGAGTTGCCCATCCTTTTCCTGCTTCCTGCCTGGGACCTGTGCTCCGAGTTGTATGGCTTCAGTGGTGGCAGGGTAGCTCAGCAAAAGAGATTTCACGCTGAAACGTTAGCTTTCACGGAGGTGGGAAATTTTTATTTCCTGTCTCCCTACCCCCAACCTTTGAGTGTGAGATACATTTCATGGTGTCATCATATAGGTGTCATCATACGGGTTTATCTGACTAGAGAAAGGAGAACTCTGATCTTAGCACGCAGGAAGATTTAATTAAGAGAAAAGCTTTTAATATGAGTCTTTGCTTTTAATCTTGTTACCTTTGCATATCCTTTATGCTGTCACGTCCAGCATAATTACAAGTTAAGCAACAAAGTTCCTCCCGTCCCAGCCATTCTCACTCCCAGTTTTAGAGCTTTTCGGTTCTTTTCAAGGTAGATTATGAGAAGGACAAAAAGTCCTGAGGTGTTTTGGTTTTGCTTTTGCCCTAATTTAGTTGATATCTCTGGTTGTAACTTGTGTTGGACAAACCTGTTTACTCAGTGGAAGTTTCTGAGTGCTGCCTGCTGCCAAATCTCTGGGTTGCAGGCGTGCCTAAAGAGTTGAAGGACAAGTGGATCTCTCTTTAGATTATCTTTTTACATTCTGTGGACTATAACAGTAAAAAAAGACTGATCCAAGGAGGAGACTGTGCATAAATAACTGCTCTGAACATTCCGTGGATAACCTGTCAGACAGAGATACTAGTATTTATTTTGTAAGGGGCAGTGTGGAAGCTCTAAATCTGAAGGTCATAAACCGAGGACTGGGATTTGGGAATATTTTTTAAAATGAGTAATTTTAAACACTGTCTATCTTTTACAGCAATTTAGTCCCATCTTCCCTCTTTTCCAGCTAAAAAAAAAGAAAAAAAGGCATTTCTGTAGGAAAAAGACCTGGAGCTGGTCAAAGAATAAACTAAGATTATCCTGGTAAAAGTACAGTTTAACTGGGGATAACATTAGTAAAGCTTGGCAAAGTTGCTTTTTCTCCATAGCTGCCAAACTTTTTTTGAGTACAGGCGTTCATTATTTCATCAAACTAAATAAAACATTGACCCTCAGGTAATCCCAGTGAATAGAATTCCCCTGTGGTGTAACTGGGGCCAGCTCCTGCTGAAAGGCAAGAAGACAAGTGAGCGGCACCGGTGCAACTCAGGGCTCAGTGCCTGCTGAGGACATCTGTTCAAGAACGGAGTTTGCTGAAACTCCTGGCAGACTCATCCTCAACCCAAAAGCCCTTGGGAGTCAGCTCAAGGACACAGTGGCATCATTTGTTTGCTGTATGTGAGAGGAGAAGAGGAGAGTTTGTACACAGTTCAAAAAAGTACAAAAGTACCTCATTAAATGAATCTTAGCACCACTGAAATTGCTTTCCCTAGTATTTTTATCTCCATTTTGCCAGAGGTGGTGAGGTCCTAGTTCTTGTACACTTTTGGTTTTTTACTTTCTCATATTTTATAACCTGTTGCCAGGCCTCTGGGTCTGTTCTCTGTTTAGATTCTGTAGAAAATGTCAGCTTGGTATACAGACTTTCAAATAGATTTAAATGTGATTATTTTAAACTGAGAGTATAGAAATCATTAAAAGAATCCTCTAGGTGATCAGGCAGTAGCTTCATTCTGTAACATAAAATTTTCTCCCTGCCTCAGTGATACAATTCCCTCTTTTATTTCTGCAGACTTCTAGTAAATAGTACAAATTCTCTTCTGTGTGAGTATTTGGTCTACTATACTATTGTACTTTGAGTAACAACTTGATCCCATCCCAGAGGGTCCTGGATTTATAACTCTCTCCTCTCTTTCTGGGAGCATAGCTTAACCCAGTGTAACTGTGAATGTCAAGGACTTATTGGAGTCGATCTTTCGCTACTAGCAGTTCTAGAGAACAGTAATGATCTCACAAAAATGAGTCTTTGTTTAGTTGCACGTTTGATTAATTGCAGGCTTTTCGCCTCCCAGTTGCCGACTTCAGCTCTAGTATAGGTGCTAAGGCTGGGCATCGTAATCTTGAAAGTGAGCATGTTACAGTGAGTAACCTGGCCCTTGCAAACGTGTTGATCTTAACAACTTTAAGTTCTTCTGAGTTCTCTTTCTTCTGGTTTGCCAGTATCACATCTGATTTTTTTTTTCCTCTAGAATTAAAATAAACAGTTGTTTGTGGCATTGACTTTTTTCTTTTCCAGTGAAAAACACCCAAGCCCCTAGACCCCAATATCTGTCTTGACCTCCATTATGTATGTATGGTTTTGCTGGGAAATTAACCTCTTGAAGAGGATTCAGTGTTAACTGACTTATTGCCTGCTATTTGCCTTTTGTCTGAGAGCTGCCAACACTTCCCACACTTCGCAAATTCTAATCTAATCTTGATTCTATATCTTGATGATTTGTTAAATTAGAATCTCCTTAAAGAAGAGAGGAGTTGTATTATCAATAGCCAAAATATGTCAGAATCTGCAAGTGCAATGTATACTTTGTTGGGGCTTTTTTGTTATTAAAGTTGACTCCATTGTACTTACTGATTTAAAGCACAAATATTTTTGTTTCTTACTGAGATTGCAGCAAGATTTTTATCACTGCTTAAGTTAGAAAGAAATTCCCTGAAAACAGAGTGTTTCTATTGGGATTCTTCTCAAATTCGGATGTCCCTGATGGTTGAGCATGAAGGGGAAAAAATATCGGGCCACTAATAGTTACTGAATTTCCAGGGAGGTTACTTTCATCAGTAAACATTCCTGACTTCCTCCAAACTTACATTCCTGACTTCCTCCAAACTTTGTTGAATTTAATTGTTTCATGGTTTTGCCTAGTAATAGCCTGGAGAAGAGCACTGGCTGTTAGATAGTGTCACAATTTGACAGTAGTGTGTCAAAATGCCTGGTTGTGCTGGGGTCTGAGTATAAAACAAATTAGAAAGCACTTGCAGGAAGCTTTTCATCAGTGCTCTCAGTTCCCCCTTTCCTTCCTTTCTCCTGCATTTTCTTCACATTCAAACTGCTGGTAGATTTTTCATATTAAAATGCTGGTTTTTCCGTATTTAACTTTTTTTGAATTTTAAGCTTGGTAATACTGATTTTTCTCATTGCACGTTCTCTGAATCTCTGGCAGAAGTCCTGGAGGGGATTTGGGAGCGAAGAAGAAGAAAAAGAAGCAGAAGAGGAAAAAGGAGAAACCAAATTCTGGAGGCACCAAATCAGATTCTGCATCTGACTCCCAGGAGATTAAAATTCAGCAGCCTTCAAAAGTGAGAGCCTGGTTCTGTTTTAATTTGTGCTTGCTTTCTGATTTAATTTTAATATATGTGTTGCTTTTTGTAAAAGCAAGTTGGTAGTTCTGCCTTAGCGCATCAGAATTAAGCAAATAGTTACTGTCCTGAATTGAGACAGAAGCAAGGTAAGGCCTGCTGTTTGCAGCCTGTATGAAGTTAGCTGGACAGTCATTGTCACCACCACGGTGGTGTACTGTGAGAAAAGCAGAGGAGGCGGTGTTTTGTCTTTCTTTTCCAGCAGTTAGAACTCAGGCTAGTGACAGCTTCGTTGCAGGGAATCTTAATCTGCAGTGGTAATGCTTTTAAATAGACTTTGTGTTTGATGAATTGCCTTTAGTTTAGTCACCATCTAACTTGGCTTAGTGCAGTTTCAGTAACTGGTACAGCATAATGCTATCTCATGGCGAGCGTCAGCAGTAGGAGGGAATGTGTACCTGCTGTGCTAACCAGAGGCTCATTTGGGCAAAGAAGCAGCATGTCATCTTACGTAAGAAGTAGTAATCTCTAACATGGAGATACAGACTGAAGAAACTTTTTGCCATCTGAAAGGTCTCCACTGTAAACAAGAATGCAAAATTACGAGAGGAGATGTACAATCTTTGTGGGCTTTGTGGTAAAATAGCATTGTCTATGCTGTTTTGACTACCATGTTCTAAATGAATGGTGAATAATACGATGTGGTGGCTTTTTAACATACAGCTTTTATCTCAAGAGAAGTCTGAGCCTGAGAAGCTTATAACATGATGATAAGAAAGTTTATGGATCTTTGAGCATGTTGAAGTAGTTGTATTTGCTTTATCAGATTAATGTGGAGAAAGTTACACCGTTGTACTGGTAGTACTATTCATCCTGTAAGATTTGTCAAGTACGTTGGGGCTACCAACTAATTTTAGGAAAAATAGTTGTGTTCTGGCTTGTTAACATACTGATGGATTTTTGTGCTGTACCTCTAGATCTTCTCTGTGTCACCCCCATTGCTTTGAATGGGCACATCTGGCACAGGGGACACTTTAACATGTGTAGAGAGATCTTAAGTTCTTTCTGATCTCCCCGTGTTTTGATATTGTGTTTCTATAAAGCACGTGGCATGAATTGCTAATACGAGAAGACTGTTTGCAAGCGATAACTGGGTAACCTCAAACCCTTTACAGTTGGAGTGAGGTCAATTTTAATGTTAACATAAAGATATAGTTCATTGCTGCAGTATCCTGCGAGTTCCTTCATTCCCTGCTGACCAAACTTATTGTTCCATAGGTTGCCTCTAATTGCATTAAAAGGAAGCTACTTCACTTTTTTTTTCTTGTGCAAGATTTTAGTTCTCAGCACCTTAGTCTTGCACACCATTTCTCTGGCATGATGCATTTTGCAAATGTGGAAGCATATCCTTGTTCTGTGTTGTGTGCTTAGGTTGGCACTCTTCATGATTGCTGGCCAGTCTTACTGGTACAACGCAGTATACAGCTGTCCTCCTTTGCTGGCCAGCAAACTGCTGGCTCGTGTTCAGCTCTGCCCACCAGGACCTCCAAGTTGTTTTCTGCAAAGCCACTTCCTAGCAGCTGCTCCTTAGCCAGTCCATGCTGCCCTCTGCCATTGCCTGGGCTTTTTCTGTCCCAGATGCAGGCCTTTGCGTTGCCTTTGTCAAACTTCATGAAGCTCTTGTTTCCAGTATGTCACAGTAGCTTTGAATAGCACTCTAGAGTCCAACGTGTCAACCATTCTTCCCAACTAGATATCGTCTATGAACTTGTAGAGAAAGCACTCTTAGTCGCATCCAGATCATTAAACAGTATTAACACCTGAGTTCTCAAAATCCTGTGCCTTGCCGCCTTGAAGATGGATGTGACATTTCCCTTTCTCCAGTCATAAGAAACCTTCACCAATTTCTGTAACCATTTAAACTTGATAGAGGCCAGCTGCAGTAACATCAGCCAGCTCCCTTAGATGAATCCAGTCAGTTCTTAGGGACCTCAGTTTGCTAAGTGATCCCTAACTTTCTCTCCTACTGTGGGTAATGGGAGTGCCACAGACTCTGCTAGAAGACTCAGGGACATTAAAGATCTGAGATCAGATCTTGTCACCAAAACTGAGGCAAAAAAAAGCATTGTATACCTCAGCCCTGTTGCACAATGGTGCCATCTCGCACTGTGAGGAGATACTTCCCCAAACCGAAGTTAAACAAAGTCACTCATCTTTCTAATTCATGTGATGTATTGTGCAGGTTTTTCATGCTTTACATTAAAGGAGAACAAAAAGCATTGAAAGTAAGCTTCTTAGCCAGGCCAATCTCTGAACATGTTGAAAGGAAAGGAGATTCCTCCTGATGTCCCTAGCCATGTTGTGTTTAGTACCAGAACATGAACTTTTTACTTTATTTATCCTAGTAAGACCTTTTTGGAACCTATTATCTCTTTTTTTAGATCTTCTGTTTTCTTCTTAATGTAGAAGAACATATACAAAGTAAACTACAGTATGTCAATATTTATGTATTATTTCATAATCTATTGATAAGATTTCAGAGTTTATTTAGTGCCGTTAGAAGTATTTATATCAGGCCAGTGTGTAATAGACAAATTGATTTTTAGTTGAGAAAAGTGACTTACATCACTGTAATCTGGATCTGGAAATAGGGCAGGTTTTTTATGGTGCAATAGTGTTGCTCCAAAGTGTGTAAATATGTTAAATCACAACTAAGATGACTGATGTTTAAAACATGCTCACAGGTGAAATTTTGCAATACTTAATGAAAGAAATTACATAATGTTTGGAGAGTACAAGTTTTTATTATAAATAGAAAATGATGGCCTGTTTGAGCTACAGGCAAGGAGTTTCACTCCTTTGTGACTGCAGATACTAGAGGCAGATGCCCATCCAAATGGAGCTTTGCATCATTATTACATGTAATTTATGGTGGTTCTTCAACGCATGAATCCTAGAAAGAAAATGAAATATAGCGTCATAGTTCTATATAGAACAGGACTTACCACTTGGGAGGTAACAAACCAAAACAAATAAATAGATTTTAAAAGAGAGAGAGAGAAATCCCTTTAGGTTTAGAAGTCATTTACCTTTATTCCTCTGTACTTCCTTATGCAGGTAAAATTCTCATTCCAGTTACACTTACTCAGAGTGATCAAAAGTGAGGCTTTAAGAGTTCAGTTTAGAAATGCATAGCCTTAGGTTTTATGCTTTTCAAATAACTTTTCTATAAAGATTTTTCAACTTTTAAGTGGAAAGTTGGTTTATTTTATGCCTATCTGCTTCTATCAGTTAAAATTATCTTTATTTGTGAGTGTTGGCACACTTGGCGTTAGCAGCAAGATGGTTAACTCCTACACGTGATACAATGCAGTAAGGTACCTACTGTGATAATTGTAAGCTAATAGAAGGCAGATACAATGTAACTAAGAGTTAAAAGTGGATATTTGTAGCAATACAGTGTACCTGAAATACTGAACCATAGTGAATTTAAATATTTTATGCTGTATGTGTAAAGTACAACTTCAAACATCTCTGTGTGTACCAATGGTATCTTTAGATTGTTAGATATCTAAGCTGATCTGCTTTTTGCTGTTTTATTGAATTTTACTGGGGAGAGGGCAGGGAATGTAAGAAGCTTTTTAGTGTGATACTGGTACCCTTCCTTAATACTGTGGTATTTGTGTTAAAAACGCTGACGTTTTGTGGTTAAATGCAAGTGCTACTCAAAACTATTTAAGTATTTTGTGAAGCTGCTTGTCTGTTGCCCACTTAACTTTCCACCTCCTGCCTGTGAAGGCTATACCTAAACTAACCATTATGAGAAGAGTACATGAAAGAACACATAACAGTAAAATAAATAAATGTTTGTACAACTTATTCACAGTGAATGTACTCAGTAAGCTTCCTCTTCTGTTTGTGTCTGTGTGCAGAATCCAGCCATTCCAATGCAGAAGCTTCAAGACATCCAGAGAGCAATGGAGCTGCTCTCTGCATGCCAAGGGCCAGCAAAGAATATTGATGAGGCTACCAAACGTAAATACCAGTTTTGGGATACGCAACCTGTACCTAAACTTAGTAAGTTTAACTGGACCTGGGCATAAGATCTGACTCACTGACCACTAAAAGAATGTGTACCAGTTGTGTGGCGTGTTCTCTAGAATGGGTATGAAGTTGGATGGTGTGCGGTTGAGATACTTAATCTTTTGTGTAGTTTATGTGGAATTCTTGATGTTCTCTAGGAAAGTGCTTGCCTCCTCTTCCCCCAAATGATATGCAACAAAATATGGTGTTACTAAATCTCATTCTGATGTTCTCTATAGAACTGGAAAATGCTATTGAAATAGCATTCCTTTGTATATTTTAGGTCTGAACTCTTGGACAACAGAACATACAAGTCTTTTCCAATTCAGGGAAAATAAGAGCTCTTAAGTGGTGACAAAGACTAAACTTTGATTTAATTAATTTATTTATTTTCCCTTAACTTTTTTTTCAATAGATAGATTCGCTATCACAGAGATAATGACTCTCCTCTTGTAGGCTACACTGTTGTCACGCAGCTTTAAGTGGATAATGGTGGTTCTCTCATGCATGACCACTTTTACTGCTGCGTGTTCACCTGCTTCCTCCACAATATACATTACTTTGAAGACATGCTTTCTCAGAGTCTGTTCTCTGTTCTTGGTACCAACTGAGATGGTGAGGCGACCCCTCCTTGCCTTTGATTTTATAAGGAATTTGGTAGATTACTTTTTATATTGATCTGATCCCTGATAACACAGTTGGTAAATCTTAGTCTTTGTTGGAGAAGATAGTTTTGGACTCTTTTGCTTTTTCTTTTTTCCACTTCGTTGTCTTCAAGTTAAGCAGTTGTAGCTCTTCAAGTGCCAACGAAACTTGAGGACCCCACAAGTAAAGCAGTTTCAGTGCAATAGCTGTCGCTGTTCCGTTCCGCAGGTTTCTTTCCATGGTGTTGGAGACTGGTATGGAATAAGTAGAAATAAGGTAGACTCTAAAGCACTCTGGGCACGCTCTCCCCCCCGCCCCCCAAAGAGCAGCATTTCACATTAATCCATTTCTGTAGCTTAATCCACAGTGATCTCCTTTCTCCCTGACTTCCTTGCATAGAGCAGTCCAGAACAGAGTCACTGGGTGCAGTATTTTCCACTGGATTGAACTGATCTGCCCTGGCTCTTCTCCATACAAACTCCATCCAGATACCTCTGTAAACTAATGGTAGTAATTTGCACAGTAATCCTGCCTCGGTGGAGGAAAATCCTGGCTGAAATAAGTGGATGTGTAAATCAAAAAGTACTCTGGCCACAACAAAGCTTTTTCAGAGCTAGTTCAGATGTCTGTGCAGCAGTTCCAGGAGTTCAGTTCAGGTTAATCAATGTATCTTACAGTACTTCTGTAGAGATGAGCCTGTCACTTGCCAGCCTAAAAGAACAAATACACTGGCTCTGAAAATGATGTTAGTGTTATTCAGTAGAAATATGCTTTGTTGAATTTGGCTGGCAGAGGTTTTGTTCAACAGTGTTTATGAATTGCTTCTTGATCTTGTTGATTTTTTTTTTTTTAGCTTTTCCTTTATCTGATGAATGAACATATTGGGAAATGATTGCTACTTGATATGCTGGATATATTTAGGTGGAAAAAACTAATCTGTTGATTCAAGAAATAGCTGTAGGGATCTTGGCATTAAATTAATTTCAGAAATCTTGTGTCTTCTAGTTAAAGCTGTTAGGAGAAGATCTTTTGGTTAGGCCAAGTCTGCCATGTAGTGGCAGTAACAATTAGGCTGTTGATACTTTCCAGACTTGCGTAAAGGTGCTGTTAACGATGATCTTCCAGACTGGATGGCAGGCCATAACTATTTGTCAGGATTGCATGTTACTTGGGAAAAGTTTGTACTACAAAGGAACGTTTGGCAGGTATTGCTCCATAGAAGAGGAACAGCTTCTGTTTATAGCTATATACTGAGGGACTGGAGCTGTAAAGTAAGGGAGGGGAAGAGAGCACACTTTCATGTAGGATTTTTAGGAACAAGTTTCACATTTCACCAGCATGCCCTGGCTTTGCCGTGCCACTGCACCTGAGTAATCCTGTTGAGTTCAGGTCTGTTCAAGTCAGTGGTAAACAGGATCCAAGCCATAGCTTGTTACCTGTGAGTACAACATGTTTCTCATTATGAGACCATGGATCTTGTGGCTGGCTAAATACTGTGCATGTGCTGATAAATTGCTGTCCTGTGTTATGAAATACTGGATATCAGTTGAGGTAGAGTAGTTCTATGCATATCTGTAGATATTCTGATGAGGTAGTCATTAGCCTGAATGCAATCTATGAGAATGAGAAGTAGTATAAGCTAATAATACTATTTTTTTTCCCCAGCATTTTTTAAAAGCTTCATGTTTCTATCGTAATTCTGATAAAATACATCATGTGAGTTAAATGCAGTTCTGAGAACTTTCAGGAAAGCTAGCAATGTAACTGGGTTTTTTTTGTCGTTTTTTTTCGTCCTCCTCCCTCAAAAGATGAAGTTATAACTTCACATGGTGCAATTGAACCAGATAAGGACAATGTCCGCCTAGAGCCATATTCTTTGCCACAGGGTTTTATGTGGGACACACTGGATCTTAGCAATGCTGAAGTTGTAAGTAAAACCATTTTTATATGTACCTAAAATCATTTATGTTTATTCTGATTGATGTGTGTGGATAAATATTTGGATTTTTTTGTGTGTGTTTTCAGCTGAAGGAGTTATACACATTGTTAAATGAGAATTACGTAGAAGATGATGATAATATGTTTAGGTTTGATTATTCACCTGAATTTCTTCTGTGGTGAGTAGCAAGTTCCACATTCTGCTCTGGTGGGAGTGCAAAGAAGGGTGTTTTTATTACATCTTCTTAGGCAGTAATTTGTAATTATTTCTGTCATCAATTCTAGGGCGCTACGTCCTCCGGGCTGGTTACCCCAATGGCACTGTGGGGTTAGAGTGTCTTCAAACAAAAAACTGGTAGGATTCATAAGTGCCATCCCTGCAAATATTCGTATTTATGACAGGTAAAATGCACCATTACTTTTGTATTTGTAGAAGAGTAACACCATAAAACAAATCTTAAACTAGTATCCGTTGCCATAGAGAACTTAAAAAGAGAGAAGGAGGCTCATTGACCATAAAGAGTCAGAAGAATTCTATATATGTAGCACAGACTTTTTTTTTTTCACTCTTCCCTGCTCCCCCTCACCCCACCCCCCAAAAAAAAATCTTGTGAGCTCCGTACAATAATATAGTAATTAATATATTTAAGGAATTTAATATAATTTTCTGACCTTACTGGAAAGTATTTAAAGGATAATCATTCAGCTTGAACTTCCTTGGCCAGTGAAAATCATGAAGTATTGTGATACCACATGGCACATACTTGGATGCCATTCTGCATCATTAAGTAAAGCAAGAGGTTAAGTCTCGGTAGAGCTCTGAAAAAGAAGTGTTGCAAACACCTTAGACACAGCTTGCATATTGCACAATTTGCCATTGCAGTCGCAATATCGTAGATTAGTACTTGTTGCAGAGGTACTTTGTCACAGGCCAATTTATTTTTACCTCAAATTCTTCTGTCACAACATGGAAAACTACAGTTATGCAAATGAAAATATGCAATGTGCAACTCTTTTTAACTTTTCCACTATTTAATGTCCTCTTAGTGTGAAGAAAATGGTAGAAATCAATTTTCTGTGTGTCCATAAAAAACTGCGATCTAAACGGGTAGCACCTGTACTGATTCGGGAAATAACCAGAAGAGTGAACCTGGAAGGAATTTTTCAGGCTGTTTACACTGCTGGAGTGGTACTACCCAAACCTGTGGCCACTTGCAGGTAACCTAGGTGATGTTAATAATAATATTGGTTCCTGTAGCAGTTATTTTAAAGAACATTTTATGTAATTGGCTAGAAACAATAAAAGCATAACATTCAAAGAAATTAAATGTTGTGGCTTTGACTAACCTGAAGGCCTGAGTGTTTGTCAGGGTGGGGGTTTTTTGTTTGTTTCTTTCTTTCCTTTGGGTTTTTTTGTTTGGTTTGTGTTTTTTTCTCCTTCCACCTTCCCTCACAGTGCCTTAGATAAAACAGCTTCTCAGACTAAAATCTAATTTTGGGTTTGTTGATCATACCTCAGATAGACTAATAGAAGTTTCTGTTGACCTTCTGGTGGGAGCTGTACTAGCAATGACAACATTGTATACCTGTGTTTTTCAAGTGGCCCCTTTCCCTGCTGGGACACTTCCCTGTTGACCTGATTGCTTGCCAAAGATGGCAGAGCATTTCTGGGAATTGTATGATTTGCTTTTTTGAAATACTTTCATCTTTCCTGGAGAAAGGAGGACTTGGTCAGGAGTTGATAAAGATGGGAAAACTATCACGTCACAGATGTATGTAATTAAGTGTCATTTTGTTTGCTTGGAATGGATTTTATTTCTACTGTGAAAAGTTCAGTTGTAGCAGTATTAGTTCAGCTGTCTATCCTTCTAGAGGGTAGAGTACTTCTTGATTTGAAATTGTGTTTGTACTTATCAACACCAAAGATCCTCTAAGTTTCTGTAAGGAAGGATGGAAAAAAGAAGCATGCTGTGTTAAGAGTAACCAGGGATGTTCTGTTGCACAATGATCTCCTAGGAAGAGGAGATTTCCTTCCACAAACTACTTAGACATGAGCAGAGGATCCTGTCTGAACAAGAAAATAAATGTTGCCATGTAAGTATGGTGAGATTGTCAGGGCTATAGCAAGTACTGAAATGTCTAGCCCTGTGATTACTCATTCTGTAATAAAAAGGATTTGCTTAGATTCAAAATACGGTGATAGCAAGCCTGTTTAAAAGCTATTGATTGGATATAGCTTTTCTTTATCTTTTGTTGCTCAAGCCTCTTACAGACACAGTACAGACTTGCTTAGAAACAAATTTGGAGAGGAGAAAGAGCAATGCCAGAAAGTAGGGAAATGGATGCAAGTAAAGCTGACAAAATAGTATTTAATCTCATTATTAATTTTATTTCCAGGTATTGGCATCGATCACTGAATCCCAGAAAACTGGTGGAGGTGAAATTTTCACATTTGAGTAGAAACATGACTCTACAAAGAACAATGAAGCTCTACAGACTTCCTGATGTAAGCAGTATGACTTCTAGAGAATCCCCACAGTTATCGTGAGGCCCAAAATAACCTTCCATCTGTCTCTGACAGCACAGGCTTTTGTGTGGAAGGGTAGTGCGTCCAGGACACTTAAAAAAGTCTCTGGTTGATGAAAAAGACCTTAGGGGCTATACTAAACAGAAGAGGCTATTGTGGGAAATGTAGATCTGTGTGTGAAGAAAATATAAATTTTGACCTAGAACCCTTAAACAAACAAATAAAAAACCAGAAACCTTGACTTGATAAACATGTCAGAGTGAGTTGAAGATGCATAAGACTATTCTCAGTATGATTAATCTGATAAAAGATTACTGGAACAGAAAATTAACAGTTCATGTCTTAAAATTCTCAGAGAAGTCCATCAGAAAGTTGGCTGAGTACAGTGGGATTATTGATGCCACTCTAATTGACAACTTTTTCTGTTCTGTTGGAAAATGTTGTTGTTCTGCAATGAGAAGGCTCAGGAAAAGCCACCTCAGTATGTTGTGTACTATTTATTTGTGTGGTCTGGCAAAAAAAAAAAAGTGTTGTGGCATAGCTAGGTTAGTTAGAAATATTTTTTCTCATGTTTGCAGTTAGGCTGGCGAAAAGTAGTCTGAGATGTACTATCGAAAAAATCTCATTGCTGTAATTAATAGCCTGTAGAAACTAGTCTAAGCTTTATGATTGAAAACAATTTCTTTGCTTCTAAAAGCTACCTTTCTATTTGGAGGGACTGCAGATTATCCTTTACCTGTACCATGTCAGTAAACCTTTTTTTATTTAAACAAGTGCTCCTTTTGATTTTAAAAAATACTTTTGTACTCACTCGTAGTACTTTGTAATGATTTATCTGACTTTGGAGGATTGTGTCTGTTAGTTATATTTAGCTTGATGCTGGAGGCTCTGTTACTTAGTGTATTTGAGTAATACACTAAGCGCTCCTTGCTATAAAGCACGTGCCATGGCTTGATCTGAACTCCTGCTGCTGTCAGTGACACTCATTTCCTCTGCTGCCTGCATGCTACCCGTGCCTGCACATGCAGCATCTCCCTTGTGGACAGGGCAGCAGTTTTCAGAGCTTAAGAATTAATAACCAAATTAATTAGGTTTTAATCTTGATGAGCTAAATATAACTTTTGTCAAATCTAGAAGACATTTTTAATAGTCTAAAAAAGTGCAGTAGATAATTTCAAATATAGGTTTTGGTGGCAACTCTAGCACTGTTTCTCATGGAAACAATACAGGAAAATAATAGTTTAAAGACTAAGGATCTTACTTACAGTACAAAAAGTTGTAGCTACAGAGAATCATCAGAAACAACAGCAGTTGTACCTTGATCATCTTCATTTGTCATAAAACCCAGATTTCAACAGAAAAATAAAGTATGGAAAACAAAGCATACATCATCTCATTTATAAAATATAGCTAAGGCAAACGTACTGTACAGAGATGTGCACATAGAAGAGAGGTGCTTTGAAAGTAAACTTTTCAACTAAGTGATGTAGGCGTCCATATACCTCAGCTGTTGGTTCATTTTTTAGATTGGACTTGGGAGCTTCTCCTATGGAAAATAAAGATTTATTCTTTATGCTAGTGTTTTCTCTTTAGATCTTGTGCTTTGGGTTTTTTTCCTAAGAAAGAGTTTAAGTGCTTTTGAGGATCTTTATCCTCAGTTTCAGGCTGTTATAAACAGTACTATCACACAAATAGGTTCAGGCCACGCTGTCCTGTCCCTCAGCACCAAACACTGTTTCTTTCATTCTAACCTCTTTTCTTAGAGTCCTTGTAATATCATTGCCACTGGGAGCCCATCTCCCTTTAAGAGGAATTAATCATTCCTAATCACTTGGAACACTCTGAATTAAAAAGGTTTTCAGAAATAATAAATACTGTAATTAATAAATACCACCCTAAAGGCTGTGTTTGTGCATGTACCTATAGATGTGAAAAATAAAGTTTTCTTTCTAAGTGTTTACTTTCTTGAGCAAGGAGTTTTTTAAAAGAGGTAAATTTTGGTTGCATTTAGAATAAGGACAGGAGCATGTTTGTCCCTGTATGACTTTTCCTGACCAATTTAGATCCTGAGCCAGGATACTTGCATGAATACGTGCCCAGTGCAGCTTGATATGTGGAGCAGAGAAACAAATTTTAGCCCAGTTCTATACACGTTTCCCCACTTCTGGAACTGCAGATAGGCATTTACTAGTGGCCATTCTGAGCCTTGATGGGGGGTAAAGATGTTCCAGCCCAGCTGCTTTTCCTCCCATCCTGCTCCAGTGTATGGCTGTAGAAGAGGGAGGAAGGCTTGGAGGGAGCCAAAATTAACCTTTCATATTGTAGTTCCTAAGGAGGTTATGAATATGGCATAGGAAGCATCCTGTGGATTCAGGGCATTTAAAAATCTAGATGATGTGGTGTTGTGGAGGCAAACCAGAGTCCCGGGCTGCTCAGGAAAGGAAAAAGGCTAAATGTAATACAAAGGCCAGAGCTGTGGCAAAACGTGCCTTAATTTTTCATCTGGCTGCTGACTGCCAGCATATGAATAAATACCTCCCCTAGAATAACTCCTTTTGAGCAGAGTGTAATCAGCTTCACTAATTTCAGGTTTCCAGCAATCAAGTCTCTACCTGGCTGCTCTTGCAATTGACTTTGCTCTGATTAAAGTGGTACGTGCCCAAGTATGTAGCTCAGACAGATGAAGCAGGATAAATGAGCTCTGAAGAGAGCAAGCCCTAGCCTCCCTAAAAGGAAATATTCAGGAAAGCTATAAAATCTGGAGAGAAAACTTTAATCATCTTTGCTTGTTTAAACATTAATTGTATAGTACTGGAAAGAAATTTTTTCCTGTCTGGGTGTTTAAAGTCAAATAAATAACTTTATTTGTTAAAATACTGTAGCTTTTTAATTTCAGGAAGCTCTAAGTTATGAGAAGCTTGGCTGTTAGCAGCAGTTGTGCGTGTACAGAAAGTTGAGTTAGCAAGGGAGATTGCAAGTGTTAAGAATGGGTGGAATTTTTTGTTAAATGATTTATAATTAAGCTTTATCAGCTGACTTTGGTTTATAGCTTGACTGTAATTTTCGTAAGTTTGCATCGCAAGTGATGTTCTCTTCAGATTAACTTCTGATATGCAAGTTGCTTTATGTTTTTTTTTCTGTCTGGGCCCTAGGCAGTTTAGATTAAGATAAGAAATAGACTGACCTAAAAAAACCCAAACCTTCCAAAAAAAACCCCCCACCCAACAACACAACAGCACCACCCCCCCCCCCAAAATATGTGAAGTCTAGGCTGTTGGCAATGGTATTTCTTTCTCTGGAGAAATGCAGTTGTTTCAATAATGAAATAGAAAGACTGAAGTGCCCCAGACAGTCTCAATAATTGGAATAGAGGGAATTCTGATTGAAAGCTGTTTGTAAAATAGTGTAATGAATTATGTGGCTGGGGTAAAGTAGGCTAATAATGAACGCAGTGTAGCAACTGGAGTGACTCTGCAACCTACTTTCAGCCTTTGCTGTGTATGCAGTTTTCCTTTCAACATCTTAACATGTATTTTTCTTTTGTTACAAAAAGGCCACAAAGACTTCAGGTTTGAGACCAATGGAACAAAAAGATACTAAAGCAGTACAAGAATTAATCAACACTTACTTGAAACAGTTTAATCTTGCTCCTGTGATGGATGAAGAAGAGGTAGCCCACTGGTTCCTGCCTCGGGATCATATTATTGACACTTTTGTAGTAGAGGTAAAACATACTCTAACTACTTAGTGAATGTGTATGTGAATGCCAGCTACAAAAGTTGATGTCAGCATCAAGTTTTTGAAATGTGGACAGTATGAAAAATGTGTGCTATAGGTAGAATTTGATATCAAGCTGTGTTCTTTGTATTGCATTCTGTTAATGAAAAAATGTTTGGTTGTGATAAATTGCAGTACTCTTATAACAGGATATTTTAAAGAGGAATTTTGAAATCTCAAAGTATCACTATCTTAGACATATTACAGCAAAAACCTTATATATTGTATAAACAACCCTCCCACTTGCATTCCTTTATTTTTTTCCATAGAGATATGACATGATAATAAGCAGTGGTCTTTAAATCTCCTTTTCTAGAAAAAAAAGGAAAAATGATACAATGGCTGTGTCGTAGTTCAGCCCCAATTGGGACCAGACTACGCAGTCTCTCTCTTACTCCCCCCACCCTCCGAGAGAACAGGGAGAGATAATATAAGAAAAACGGCTCGAGGTTTGAGATAAGGACAGGGAGAAATCCTTAAAGTTACCGTTACGGGCAAAACAGACTCGACGTGGGGAAAACTATTCATTTATTACTAAAACCAGCAGGATAATGAGACAGAGAAGAAGATGACCTCCTCCCACCCCTCACTCTTCCCAAGTTTAACATTATCTCTACTACCTTCCCTGCCACGACCGGCACAGGGGGGAAGAGGGAATGGGGGTCATGGTCAGTTCATCACGTGTTGTTTTACGCTGCTGCTTCATAGTTGGGAGAAGAACTCCTCACATTCCTCCCCTGCTCCAGTGTGGGGTCCCACCCATACACCACAGTCCTTCGTGAAACTGCTCTGGCGTGGGTCATCTCTTCCACGGGGTGCAGTCTCTCCAGAGCGGCTGCCCCAGCGGGCCCTCCACAGGCCACAGCCTCCTTCAGGCCTCCACCTGCCCTGGCATGGGGTCCTCCACGGGCTGCAGGTGGATCTCTGCCCCTCTGTGGGCCTCCATGGGCTGCAGGGGGACAACCTGCTCCACCATGGTCATCTCCTGCAGGGGAATCTTGGCCAGGAGCTGCATTACTCCTCCCCCTCCTTCTTCACTGACCTTGGCATCTGCAGCTGTTCCTCTCACAAGAACAGTTCTTCACAACAGGCTGGCAGACACCTCTCAAGATCTCTTCACATCATCCATCTCATCTCCTCTCCACTTCTTGCAGCTGGGCTGGGCCAAGTTGGGCCCAGTCGGCCGCCTGGCGAAAGGCCAGAGGGTGAGGCCTGTAAGGCCCGTGAGGCCTGTGCCTCCCCCTCTGGGCCTCTGCCCCGGCTCAGCTTCTTCACATCTTCTCTTCTCTTTTTTTTTCTGTTTTCCCCTTCTTAAATACGTTATCACAGAGGCGTTATCATGGAACATTCTGCTACCAATTGGTTCGGCCTTGGCCAGCAGCGGGTCTGCCCTAGGCCCAGCTGAGTCCACTGAACAAAGGGGAGCGACTTCTAGCAGTTTCCTACAGAAGCTGCCACCTTAGACCCCCCCTCACTAAACAAAACCAGAACAGACTGAGATAAGGATTTGATTTGAATTCAGTGTCGTTCTCTCAGGTGTCTAAGTTTCTGCCATACATCAGTTCAAAATTCTTTATTTTTAAAACCAATTTTAGGGGCACCTGCTGGGGTAATTATGTTTTTTAATCATATGCTTTGGTAAAATATGTTTTTTTCTAGTAAAAGAGTGTGTGTGTGTAATGTGTATGAATTTCTGTTTGTGTATATATATATATACATGTATATGCATGAGTATGTGTAAAATAGAGACATAAAAGTTAACATCCCTTGGTGCTGTCATGAGCTGCTTTCAGCTAGGAATTAAATTATTTCAAAAATTATAATCTTTGTCCACTAAAAAGATGAAGAGCATCATCAGTCCCTACCACTCACTCTTCCATCCCCACTTCCCCATCCCCACCCTCCAACCTGTTGGTCATAACTCACAAAATAAGCAGCACAGGAGCAGATCAGCATTGGCTTTGGAAATCTCCAAGGCATGGTTGGAATTGCTGCAATAAAGCTAATGGAAAAAGATAGACTCTTCCCTTTGAGTCCGTGCTAAATCAGCTGTAGACATTGTATTTAGATAGTGTATTACTTTTTTAAAAGTGATAAGGTTATTTGAAAATGATCAGCACTTATATCCTTAAACCTACCAGCTCCTCACAGAAGCTGCAGGTTGTGAAGCTCAGTGTTCCCACACTGCAACCTGAATTTGTGCAGGAGTCTTAGGTGAATTTGGAAACTTACTGGTGCTGGAGGTGAGAGGCCCTGCTCATTAGTTGTCATTGTCTAAGCTTAGCTTTCTACTTAATTACAGTAGGTCTGTTGCTCATTGGACTCTTCCATGGTCTAATTTAGTTTATTGTACCTCCTTCTTTCTCCACCTCCTGTTCTTCCCACCCCCCACCCCAGGTTGGTTTTTTACTTTGTGAGCTAAAGCCTACAAAAGAGTCCACAAGCACCAGGATCAGCATGAGGGACAAGATAATTTCATTCTGACAGTGCCATTTTAACTGAACAGTGCAGTCTCCACTTGCTTGTTTTACACTGTCTCTTGAACCAGTTTTTCAGTATACAAAATGTAGGCTTGTTAATGCTTAAAATCTTTTTAAGATCTGTGTGACCAGGAGAAGTTAGTGTCAGATTTTTAAGTCATCTTTGTAATGTGCAGAGCTAAAACCTTAAAATAATCTATATAATTCCTGAATTAATATTTTCATCATCCTTACTGAATTTAGTGAGTGACTTAACTTTTTTGTTGCTTGTTTATCTCTACTACAGAATTTGTACCTGCTCTAAGACAATAGCTTCTGTGCATGTGATAGGTTCAATTCTTTTACTTTTTAAAAACATACAAGTAATATCAATTTAATGACCCATGTGAGGTCCTTCATTGAGCTCAAAATAGTGGGCACCAGTCATTGAAAAATAAAGCAAAACAAGCATTTGTGTGTCTCCCGAGCCTTATCGTATTGGAGATATCAGGAGACCCAACTGGAATACGAGGAGTGAAAATCCGAGTAGTATTTTTGTGCTCAGCGTGTCAGTCAGAGCCCATATAATAATTACTTCCCATTTCCTACCCAATCTACACTCTTGAAGATGGTTAAACTTCATTAGGTTCATGAAATATTAAGAAAGTTTATGTAGAATATTTCAGATTTCTGTAGAAGTACCTTTTTTGATGACTACAGGTCTTAATAGAATTTCAATGTGATTTAGCAGTGTTGTCTAGCAAATGGATTATGCTTGTTGATTAATAATCGCTAGAGCTGATTTAAATATGCTTTGTATACCAGCACAGTATTCTTTTTCTGTTTTTAGGAAGTTGAGAAGATTATTTCTCAATGTGAACTTCATCAGATTTAAAAAATATTATTTTAAAAATAAGTTCAATCGGAAAAAAAATCCTGTGCTTTTTTTGGAAGTTTGCTTTGTTCGCTTTGTTTATAGCAGGGTAAGCTTGGGAAGCAAACTGAAATGCTTTGGCAATTGGTTGTCAAAATGTTATTGGTGTAATAGATTAGAAAAATCTAAATATTTTTTTCCTTTTCTGAAGTGACCATTTCAGGCTTCAGTCTGGCTTTGATATATAGATACATCCTTAGCAAGAACTCAGTTTCTTCAGATCTTAGCCAAGATTGCCTGTTGTACCATAATACTTACGGTATGCAAAACTGTGCTGCATTTATTACTTTCTGTAGAACTTCCATGTTAGTCTAACTGGTAACTGAGCGGTTACTTCTATTAACTGACTTTATTTTTTATTTTTTTTGTAGGGCTCAAATGGTATTTTAACAGACTTCCTGAGTTTCTATACATTACCTTCAACAGTGATGCACCATCCTGTTCATAAAAGCCTCAAAGCTGCCTATTCCTTTTACAATATTCATACAGAGACCCCCCTCTTGGACTTAATGAATGATGCACTGATTATAGCTAAATTGGTAAGTTATAGGTTGGTGGTTTTTTCAGCTTCTTTCAAAAATACTGTGCTTGTTTTTCCTTTTTGCTTTGAGTGCGTGAAGATCAAGTGTTTGCAGTAGCTTGAACTGTGTAAACATGCAAGAGCGTACTAATGACCATATTCACTAAGTACCAGAAGAATGGAAAGTATCATTAAAATAGTTTTTCTGGAATGTGAGTTAATAAGTTCTATTAAATACATTTTGTTTGCTTGTTTAAACTATGTTTTATTTCTACAAAATGTAAGAGTTTATTTGTGCAAGGTTTATCATTTTATCTTGTTACTAATTGCTGCCTGTAAAGCTCTGTAGATGATGTCCTGTTGTAGCTTTTAAGCACACGTTCATGCATGGAATGACACTGGTAGATGGTTTAGTTGAATGGAAGGGAAGAGACTGTAAACGAAGTTTTTAAATATAAGAATTATAAGAGTTTAGTGCTGTCTGATTAAAAACTAGCACTCACCCTTAATCATCAGGATTTCAGGGGAGTGCAGTGCAAACACCGATGGCATTGTAGTCTGTGGTACAGAGCTGTGCAGGCGATGCACATCCCAGCATTCTGAATGAATTCTGAGAGACCTGTTTGGCCCTGGCAATTCACAGCGCTGCACAGGCTTCGTCCAGTCCCTGGGGTCCATTCTAGCAACCATTCCCAACACACTGCAGAGCGTAGGCGTGTTTTCAGCTCCTCGTGCTTGAAGCTTGCCCCTGCCAGCTGAAGTGTTGCTGCCACACTGCTTGTGGTATTACAACTACCAGATGAGCGCTCAGTGGAAGCAAATGCCAGCTGTGCTCCAGCTGACCGTGTTCGGAGCCGTCTGCACTACATGTGACTTGGGGATTTCTGTGTTGATCCCATATGAAGCCAGTGATGGTCTGCAGAGGCGGTATCTGTTCAGACGTCAGGCTGCACAAAAGCAGCCCCATAGTCTTCAACTTGTCTGTCTCAGCCATGTTCATGCAGCACTGCAACTGAGGTGATGTCTATGACGTGAACTGCTTGCTGAGGCTTGTTGACTTATAAGCAGTATTGAGTTGAATAACTGTTTGGCAAGGAAAACGCCTGGCTAGTCATGGGGAATATAGAACCCCATTATTCAGGCTCCAGAATAGTACCAAAGGAAGCTCAGAGGTAGACGTAAGATACATGAAGATATAGGAAGGTGGCTAGTATAAATTTCGGAAGTGGCTTAAAATCCTAGTACTACTTACTCTTAAAAGTCAAAGTGAAAAAAGGAATAAACGTTGGTGTCCATTTGAAGTGTGGCATAGGGAGCTGAGTGGTGGAACGGGTGAGCCTCAAGGCTTTGCACCTTCCCCTGTCTACATTTCTCTCTGAATGTGACGTGTGATTCTTTTCTTTTAAGTGCATCATCGTATAGTTAGAATACTGGGTTCTGTGGATTTCCAAAGTACCTGCTAGGCCTGTTGGCATCGTTAGATGCCTAATTACATTTGCAGATCTGGCACTTGGACTTTTAGATGAGGAGAGGTGAGGGCAAGGGAAGAGAAACTATAAATGCACTCCTATTCACAGCTTTTTGTTTACAAATATACTGAATCTGGCCAGGATGGAGTTAACTTTCTTCCCAGCAGACCATATGGTGCCGTGCTTTGTATTTGTGACTAAAACAGGACTGATAACACACCAGTGTTTTGGCTGCTGCTGAACAGTGCTTGCACAGCCTCAAGGCTTTTTATCTTTCACCCTGCAGCGAGCAGGCTGGGGGTGGGCAGACGTTGGGAGGGGACGCAGGCAGGACAGCTGACCCCAACTGACCAGAGGGATATTCCACACCATATGATGTTGTCCTCAGCAGTGAAGGCTGAAGGAAAGGAGAAGGAGGCAGGGATGCTCCTGGTTATGGCATTTGTCTTCTGAAAAAAAACATTGTGCATGCTGAGACCCTGCTTTCCAGGAAGTGGCTTGACATCTTCTTGCTGATGGGAAGCCTGTCTGTTTTTCACAAGCACATTTAACTTAGCGTAGCTTCATCTGCACACAGAATGATCTCTGTGTAAGGGAGTGAGGAACCTTACTAAACTCACTGTCTGTGCTTCGTGACTTTATTTTAAATAGTCCTAAACTGGAGACCTTAAAATGCCCTTTTTCTTCAACCTCGTTTTTTCTTAATATGGGTGGTTCTTTAAAAGAAAAAAATAGATGTAGTTTTTATACTGAGTAAAAGAATGTTCTTTACCATCTTCTTGTGCTTAGGTAACTGAGCATTATTTTGTAACTTATTTTTATCTTGGAGTATAGAAAGTCCTGCTGGCACACTGCCTTTGTGCTCTCAAGACTCCAAGATCTTAGGTCAGGCTCCTGTGAAGTTAATTGCAAATAAATGGGACTTTTATATCCAGACCCCCAAGCAAATTCAGCCATTCATACGTGACGATTGTCACTGCGATGACATAACTGTCCTTGGTTTTATGTTGCTTGTTAAGAGTTCACAGTGAGTTGGGATTTGACTATGTTTGTGGTGCCACACAAAATCGCTGCTTGAGTGGTGAATCTGGGAGGCTGACGAAAAGATGTATTGGTAGAGGGTAGGGCAGGGAGAATAACATGTGAAAGACTGGAGTTCTAAAGACAATGGGATTTCAGAAAAGGACCAAATCACAAACATATAATGTTTATCATTAACAGAACAATATATGGCTGAAAAACTCTGTATTTATGCAGGTTTAGCTGGAATAGGCCATGTATGTCAAAACACAGTATGTGACTGTACAAAATGCGCATCTATAAGGCTAAAATAATGGATAATGCTTTAGGGACTCTTCCAGCCTTTACCCCTGAAAGTAACTTTAAAATTCCTACCCTTTTGGAGAAAATCTTCAAGCAAAGTTGTGCCTTCACTTTTTATTGGGAAAATTTCTGTGTGTGTTTACCTAATTAAAAGGCAAGACTTATTCCCTTTTCTTTTTTTTCCACTTAATTAGCCTAGTCTCTTAGATATTGTGTGCCACCATGTAAAGTATCATTTGTGTGTCATTTTAAACTTTAAAAAGTAAAATTAAAAAAAATGTTTTGCTGTTGCCAGAAAGGATTTGATGTGTTCAATGCACTAGACTTAATGGAAAACAAAACATTCCTGGAAAAACTCAAGTTTGGGATTGGAGATGGAAATTTGCAGTATTATTTGTACAACTGGAGGTGTCCTGGCATGGAATCCGAAAAGGTAAGGGAGAAAAAAAGAGCCTCTCAATTCTGTTAGGTATAACGATACATTAATCTACACAGACCAAAAAGGGCAGAAGTTTTAAAATAACTTTTTTACTTGGTCATATTTAAGCTCAATAATTGAGGTGCAGAAAACTAATTATGTTTAGATTTATTGCCATACTTCAACTAAAATACTGTGTTTTTCTTCTTCCTTTAGGTTGGTCTTGTATTACAATGAGGACACTTATGTTTCTAGAACTCTGAGGTCATCGATTGAGTTAATTTGATCTCCATAACTCTTGGAATGGTATTGTTCAAGAGGAGTAAAAGCACAACGTCAGTGATACTGAAATAGTCCATTAAACATGAACAATGAAGACATCCATATGTGACCAAATTTATGCATTTTCAGATAGATCAGAAGGTCCATGAAACTCTTTTATTGTCCATGAAAACAATAAAAGCACATTCATTTAAGTTTCAAAGCTTAGCTTGCACCTTGATGAGAAGAAGGTATTTTTTTTCCACTCTGTAGAAAAGACTGTTTTGTACAAACTGAACTTCAGTGGTGGATTAGGGTACAAAAATATTTGCTATTATGTGGATGAACTGCTGCATTTCTATTTATTAAGTGGTGGTGTATGTTTGTCAGTGTAACAGAATGAAGGATACAAACTCGAGTATCTTTGCTTACTTACTTCACATGGATATCATCATTTGGGGGAAAATCATGAAGTACGATACGTTTGTAGCTCTGTGAAAGTCCTGGATGCTTTTGTAACTGGAGCAGTATGACAATGTACTGGTTTAGCTAGTGCATTTGCTTCTCCATAAGCAACGCTGCCAAATCAATAAAAATACAGATTTGTACTTTGATCTTCAATAGATCAGTGGATTGATTTAACAGTATCGCACTGTTCAGTGCAGGTGTTATATGTGTTGCCGGAATGATAATACATTACTGTACTTAATTTACAGTTGTGGCACAAAACCTTAGTTTTTCCTCAGTAAAATAACATCAGCCTGTGTGTAAAACTAAGAATTTTAGTAGTGCTATCAGGATATTTATAGTTTGAATGTTTTCAACGCTTCTGCAAAATTGCACATATTCCTTTGTCTACTTTGATTTCCTATGAAGTCTGTAATTCTAATGAAAAGTATCTTGTGTAAATACGTAGTCATAAATTGCTCCTCATAGTGTTTTTATCCTGACTTTGGAACAAGAAGTTTTGCTATATATGTGGCTGGTAAGCAGAAGAGAAATGCTCTACCCTCAGTCCTTGGAAGTCTGCGTACTGCGCTTCCTGAAATGTAGCAGGGCTGATCTTTGTTGTTGGGGGGAGCTGTTTTGATTCCCTCATGAATGCTCGGCAACCAGAGCAGCTTCTGAAGCACTTTATATGCATTCCAGCATAGTGTCATAGCTAGATATGATAGCAGTTCTTTCAGCTCACGCATGCTGCAATAACGTGAGCACCAAGAAAATCTGCAGTAAGAAACTGTTCTAGCTGAAAGTGCCAAATCGTGGTAGCGAAGCCTCTGTGCTGTGAGCGTCTTTTGAATGTGACTTGAATGTCTCATAAAATGCAAATGTCTAAACTTTCCTTTTAAACATGCCTGTAATTCTGACAGCAGATTTTGCTGAAAATTGAACTCTGTACCTGAAAACATCCATTTAGACAAAGATAAATTTGTCTGTTCTTCGTAACTGCTAGCCCTACCCACCTCCCTATAGCAGTGGGGTTTTTCTTTCTTTCCGCTCCTTTTCCACCGTGTGAATGGTTTGTGGTTTGGTTTCTTTTACTTGTTGAATTGTGGTGAGAGGATTCTGCCCTAGAAACAGTGATAAATATTTTCCTTTATTGCAGTATAGCTCTGTGATTAAAGCATTCGACCTCCTTCAAACAAAGGAAGGGAGTGAACGTGGTGTGTCTGACCCCAGAGTGTGCACTAGCTCAGGACCTCATGAATTTAAAAGGGCTTCAAAGGAGATCTTTCAGACATCTAATGGTGGAGTTGGGCTTTACAACTTTGGCCACTCTGATACCTGTCTGCTAGTAGCAGTAATAAGAGATGGTGCAGGGGATCTTTGACTCCCTGTGTGAGGCCTGAGCAGAATTAAATGCCTGAAAATATAATTGATGGTAGTGACATCAGAGATAACAAGAAGAATTTAATCTCAACTCCATCAAAGACTTAAGAACTTAACTCCCAAAAGGCAGGAAGGTGCCTTCCTGGCTGGGCATTTGTATTGGAGTCCACTGTGATGAGAAGGACGTTCACCAAGGGGCTCAGTATGTTCTGCTTCAGCTCTGAAGGCAGAGCCTTGTCCATCCTTGCTCAGCTGCTGCCTGTCCTGAGGTGAGACAGCAGGGCATAGCTCCATCCTCCTGGCTAAGGTACTTCCCTGTAAAGAGATGATCATCGCCCAGCTCTCCCTAATCCTGATAGGTGGTCTTGAATGCCAGGTGAAAGATGCGCTCGTGTTCTCTGCCTTCCGTCCCCTCAAAAAAAATGCAAGTGGAAGAAATAAATGGTAAGCATTTTTTCTACTCTCTTCTCTGAAATCAGAAGGCAAATCCTCCCCAGCACTATTGTTTGGAAAAGCGTTGAGACCACAATGGGACAAAGTACGTCCAGGTGTAGAAGACAGACTTGAACCTGCGTTTCCTTCAGCCTGGCTTTCTGCTCTAATCTTGGGGTGACTGCACACGAAGGAAGGAGTGTGGCCACTCTTGTGCTGTCTTCTGGGAAAATGGTACCATTTGCTTCTGGATCCAAGGGGTAAACTTCTCTGTCTCATTTTCTGGCTCACACTGCATGTTAACTGAGGGGAAGGAGGGCAGAGTAGTCCTCCCGTAGAAGCTGTGCAGCACTGAACCTGAGAGAGAAAACTCACCAGCCAGAGAGGATGAGGGAAGCGGGCATCTGAGCCCGAGTGCTGGGGCAGTTCCTGGAGAGTTCTGTTCATGAACCTGTGTGAGTTACCCAACAGCTGTGTCATCCAGCCTGGTCTCTTCTGTCCCTGTTGAGTGCTCAAACCTTGTGGCTAGCCACGCTCTTCACCTCAAGTGCTTTGCTGAAGTATCACAGCATCAAGAGGATGTGAATCTTGAAGGTGTCCCAGCCTGCACCCACACAATAGGACAGTTACTCAGGAGGTGGAAATTGTGGCAGCTCAATAGGAGAGGCTCTCCTGTTGCTTCCAAAGTTGAACCTGTCTGTGCATTAGACAGCTACCAGGTAAGACTCCTCAAAACCTAGCAGATGGTTTCACAAAGACTGGCAAACAAGGCTCACGCTGACACCTTTCCCACCAGTCATTTGAAACATCTGTAATTTCTTTCACAGAGCAACTTCCTATTTGCAGAGGGGACACAAATTCCTAAGGAGAGCTGTAGACCTGAGCAAGCAGCAAAGTGCTTGAAAGATGATTGCTGTGCTTTTGTTCTTTAACAAAGCTAATCTTCATGCTCTGTTTAAAGGCTGAGAGTTAAATGTTACCTCGCCAACGTGGGAATTAAATACATTAGTGCTAGCATGCCTTCAAAGTTTTATGCATCCAAAAAGCCAAAACAAAGGACGTGTATGAAGGACTATGAAGCAAGGCAAAAAAACCCACCACACCTCACCTCTTCTTGCCACCCCCAGGCAGGGAGGGCAAAAATGATGTCATTAAATGTCTTCGTTTTGTTTAAGCTTCAGGGACCATCATGACTACAAAATCATTGCTACTGCCTTCCTTCGTAGTTGGTATAATGAACTAAAGTAACTTCTAAATAAATCCAAAATACAGATTAGCTATATGATGGCACCAGAAGTCTGGATTAGCAAATGTCTGAAAACTACATGTAAATTCCATCTTTAAGGAACAACAAAGTAACTCAGTTAAGGTATTTTGTGCTTTCTTCTACAGTACTGTACTGACTTTTGCTTAAAATATAGAGTGCCAAGTAAATTCCTAGGTTGTTATTTTTGTCTGAATTGCAGCACTATTCCCTTTCCTTCCTACAACACAACTGCCTTATTAAGAAATTGTTCATAGTCCTCAGTAAAACTAAAGGAAACTCCAAAGTTATGTGGTATGTTTTCAGTCTTGTAGTGGTTATAGCTGTCATCTACTTTATATACAACAGTGTATGGCTTATCTCAATTTCCTGGGAAAGAATTTCAGACTCCATTTAGAAATCAAGTTGAGTTTACGTTAGTTTACATTTTCTCACAGGACGTGTGTTAACAGCTCACACACAGAAGTCTTTTTTCAAAATGCAGTAGTAATTTGGTTTCGTTCTGTCTTTGAAAATAAGGGGTTTTTTCTTCAGCTTATTGGACACCTGGTGTTAGATGGAACCCAAGTCTGCATCCGTTCTTGACCTCAAGTTTATTGTTAGGCAGAGCAAACTATGGAAATCCAGAAGGGAAATCTGCCTGTGCCGTTACAGCTGTTTACTTGAAACAAGCAGTGAACCACCTTACAAGTTACACTGGCGTTAACCATTGTTTAAATAAACTTTCACTTTTGGTATTGATTTGTTGGAATAATTATACTTAACTCAAATCCATTTTGTTTGAAACACGTTCATCTGTATAGAAATATAAAGTTCATTTAATGCTCTAATTCCACAGATGCACTGATTATGTCTTAAATTATTTTGGCATATTCATTACCGATTTTAACCCGGTGATCTCCAACTGTAAATGAAATACCTGTCCCCAGGTAAAGACTCACACCCAAGTTTGAACAATATTTTTTATTAAAGCAGAAAGTACCTCAACTGAATGCAACATAAAGTTCATCTTGTATTCAAGTGCTTTACCCTGTAAAGCCTAACAAAATAGTTCTTTTAGAGCTGTACTCCATACTGCATTAGAATACCAGTTTAATATGAAGAACGAAACTAAAGTAAGTTATGCTGAAAAAGCTTTTTTCTTTTTGCGAGGTGGTTTCTTTACCTTATTTGGATTTGGAACAACTTTCTTGATTTTCAAAGGCTGCAAAATTACATTTGAAAGATCGGGCTGATTGCTATCCCTGCGCTTCCGCTTCTGGCTTGTGAGCTCATCCCCCAGCGCCTCTGCAAGCTGCTCGGGTTCCTGATCTTCCGAAGAATCTGAATGTGCATGAGCTGCAGAATCTTCAGTTCTGTACTGAAACCATGGCACTTCCACAGCTGGTATCTTTGGAATTATTGCTTCTATTGCTTCAGTAAATTTATCAGACTGCTTTTTAAAGCCTAGTGCTAAAATGGATGTTAAGCCAAGAAGCGGTGCAACCGTTTCACTGAGGCGGGGAACCTGGCCTGCTGGTGTGGCTCGACTTGCACTCAGCTGAATAAGATGCGATGTGATCATGGCAGGTTTTGCAGACTTGCACACCAGCAAGAGAAGCAGTTCATTTTTTTCCAATGCTTTTATAACTTCATTAATTCCAATAGCAAGCTGCCTTCGGATACTTATGTCAGTCCATCCTGTTTTTTGTTGATGACCTTCTGTTTCCCCTTCTTTAGGGAGTTCACTAGCATCACACTTTCTTTCCATTTGTTTTTTTGTAAAGGAACGTTTTTTCTTTCTCGGAGTCTCAATCTTTTTAAGTCCAATATGTTTAATCCTTTCTTCTAAGGTCTGTAGTATAAAGTGCATATCTTCTCCATCTATGGGTTTCCATTGAAAAACAAAGGGGTTATCCAGACACGTTTTTACAGGGGTTTTCTTTGCTTTACGAAGCGTTGCTGTCCCTGGCTGAATTACAGACATCCTGAAGCTGTTTTGTGTTTTGCCACCCTAGCTCTGAAGGGAAGAAAGAGATAAAGTAAACATTAGTTCAAATACTGTACTGTTTGCTTCAGACATCATTACCAGAAGCTTCTCTTAGGAATGCACAAGAGAAACATCCCATCTCAAAGTGATAATGGCAACTATCACCCTCCTCACATTAGCTCAGTGCTAGTCCTTAACTAATCTTTCACAAGGCACATGCTGTGCTGCTGTTCTGGGTTTTTTTAGATAAATAAAAATAGAGCAGACTGGACAGCTATGCAACACTAGTGACAAGAGACCCTTCTGTAGCTGAACAAAACCAGCTGGAAGTATTAGAGATTTAAAAAGAAAAACAAACAATTCCCCCCCCTCAAAAACCCAGAACCACAAATTCAAGGACCACGCAACTTTCACTGTTGCACAGGTACACTGTAGCAGTGTTATGACATGAAAAGAAAAAAGACATCAGAATCACATGAAACAAGCTCCAAGTTCCTGAATTTATTTAGCATTTAAAAAAAACCTTTAATTTGCCTTTTCATTCTTTAATCCATGTATTGATGTATTGTGTTTGTATAGAAGGTATGATAGAAACCTGTGTACTCTGTTTACAGGCCTCCAAAAAATTCAGAGGGGGTCTTTTATACTTGTGTCACCTAGACCATGCCCTTAGGGATGAGAAAAATGAAATGCAAGCAGAGAAAGTGTAACTGTTCTAGCTCTGATTGATCTAGTCCAGTGTAACTGTGAAGAGATGAAGGCAGGCCCTGATTACTGGCCCTGGTAACTCAGGCAGTCCCCATACTCCTGCTTGTGTGACTACTCACCATCTCCTTGCTATACCAGTAACGTCTTCATTGTTGCACAGTCAAGCTTACAGACTAAGAGCAGCTCAGGCTTCCAATCAGAAGAAATACAACATGACTCTCTCCTAGGTTTCCCAGTTACCTAAGCAGGCATATGGATAGCATTTATGTACAGCTCTTGAGTGGCAGCCTTTAAATATTCACAGGATACCATTTTGCTAGTCCTGTCAGTTCTCTATGTACTGGTAAGCTACTTTGATGTAAAAAAAATAAGACAAAGCCCATCTTCACTGAAATTCCCCCAACAGTACGTGCTGCCACAAAGCAACATCTGTCTAGAGGGACTCTCCCTCATCTGGAAGTCAGCAGGAAAAACGCACCAAACGGAGTTGTACGAATGCAACGCGAGCTGTGAAGCTGTTATCCACAATGATAGTCAAGAACACAGTAAAACTGAATGAAGTATTTCAAAATACAACAAAGCACTGTGTCCCTCTCCCAGAACAACCTGTGAAATGTCCTGCAGGGCCACCCAGGCGATGGTCCATCCAGCCCAGTTGTCTGCTGCCAGCACCAGGAACTGGAGGAACTGCCTGGGAGGGCAGGGCCGCCATTCCCCTCTGCTCCCAAGCACCCAGAGTGGTTGCATCCGGGATGAGAGACGGAAGATCTGCCCGCTTGCTTTGTTAGTCCTTTAAAGAGCTACTGTCCATGCAGTTATCTAATCCGTTTTACCCACCATCACGGTGGCAACAACCAAAAAGCAGAAACAACTAAAGGATGGAAATAACCACTAGAAATTTTACATGTGACAGAATTAATAAAGGAAGCCTATGACAGGTTTATTAAAAAAAAAAAAAAAAAAAAGAGGGGGGGGAGCTCTGGGGTATCGTTTTTAAAAGCTTTCAGTTAGGGGTGCTCTGATGACCTTTTACGATGGGTATCACACAAAGTCAGGAACAGACTTGCATATGAGAAAGGAGCAAAATATGCGATTTCACGGTTGAAAGATTACATTTTTCTTTACCAAACGGGCACTACCGAGGAAAACAAGCACGCAGGAACAGCACATAAAGCAACGATGCAAAAAAAAAGGAAGTGCCGAGCGCCCCCACCTCGCACCGCTGTGACCACCCCCGCGCTTCCTGCGGACGGGAGAAGCGGGGAAACGCCGCCCACAGCCCCTCTCCGAGCCGCTCCGCGGGGGCCTCCGGGCAGCTGCCGGCCACAGGGAAACGCGGGGTCAAACTCGGCTCCAGCAGAACGCACTGCGAGCCCACCGCCGGCTCCCTGAGGCAGGGGGCTCCCCCCGACCTCCCTCTGCCCCGGGGCCACTGCGGCCCTGCCCGCCCGCCGAGCAGCTGCAGGCCAGGCCGGGCCCAGACTGCCGCCATGGCAGCGGGCCGGCCTCCAGCCTCCCCGCACCCCACCGCCGGGCCGCAGCTGCCGGGAGCGCGCCCTACCTCCGCCGCGGCCTCCTCCCGCCGCCCCGGGCCCACGCCGCTGGCCGCAGCAGGATGGCGCCCAGCGCGGCCCCGCTCCGCCCGTCCGCGCTCCCCTCGGCTCCGCCTCTGCGCGGGCACGGCGGGCTCTCCGCGCCGCCGCCCGCCCTGGGGGCCGGGGCTGGAGCGCGCTGGGGCGGAGCGCAGGGCTGGGCCGGGAAATGGTGGCGGGCGGTGGGTGCAGAGCCAGCTACCCCCGGGTCCCGGCCGGGGCGGGCCCTGGGCCGCACTGGTACCGCATGGAGAAGCGGCGCGGTCCCGTCTGAGCGCGGGCAGCGTTAAACGCTGGTGCCTGCACCCGGCGGGCCTCAGCCCCCGTTTAGCGCTGGGGTTTCCTCGTTTTGAATGCTACCATAAATTTATTTGTAGGTGGTGGCGGATCTGCTGCGCCATCTAATGCAACGATGGCCAAGCCAAGAGGTGCTTCACAGGGACCTCACAGCAGTAGGGGCGGCTCTCACTGCCGTTTAATGCGCGATGTATTGCCCACGTACATCGTATTCTGTGACTGATGGTGGCAGGTGAGAACAGGCTATGTTCCGCGTTTCCCACAATCCGCTGTGAGCTGTTAACAAATCTCCACAAACACCTTCGGTTCCTGTATTCACCTTCGTGCACACCGCAGTTCCACACAGCCTCTCGTACCTGAAAGGGCAGAGCTTCCCCAGGAAAAACAACGGCGTCGGCCCTGCATGGTACTGGAGATGGGATTGATGGAATTGTTTTCAAAATTTTTTTAATCTCCTTTATTGACTGAAATTTACTTGGTTTGTTTCCTCGTTATGTCCTGGCTTCATTTAACCTGGACTTAAGTTGAAGGGAAACATTGTTTTTACATGGGTTTATGGCAGTTAGTGGATTTAAAAATACCAAAGCAGATAGTATTGTGATGAGACCATGCTCAAGGAATGATGACTATAAATGAAGCATGAATATAAACAATTTATGAATTGATATAATAGATAAACAGATGGATTTTTTTCCTTTAATGGTTACAGTTGTAGGCTAGTTTTATCAATTCATTTAATATTCATTTTTTAATTCTGTGTTTAGTAGAGCAAAGAAGAAAACAGCATCCAGAGATGGCCCGCATATTTTTCAGAGCTGCAGCTGGAGGGTGTGAGGTCCCCGGCAGCGCTGGGCATGGGCACAGGCAGGGGCAGCGGAGGGAACAGTAGCAATAAGTGGGCTGGTTGCCATTCAAATCACTCAAGAAATTCCTTTTTCAAACAAATAGTTTGGAAATCTTGCTGTATCTCTGCTCTCAGGCTGGTGGCCTAATCCTCAGGGGTATGCAAATGAGCTCAGGCTTTCTGAAGAAGCTAATGTGGGCTTAATGCCCCCACCATCCCTTCCCTGGCATTCCTAGCCGCTCAGTTGTCCTCACAGGTCCCGAGAGGCGCAGTGGGAGCGAGCCCCTGCGTCCTGCCCTGGCGTGGCTTTGCTGAGGCCAGCAAGCTGAGGTCACTGGTAGCCAGCCCAACGCCCTCCGTGGAGCTCGGCCCCCACACTTGTGCCACAGGAGCTGAGAGCCAGAAGCGCCGCGTCACCGCCAGAGAAGGAGCAAGGCCATTCCCTGGGCATCCTCGCAGCATCATGACTCTCCAGGTAAGCAATTCTGCATCTGGTGAGACAGAGACACAAGGGGAGGAGAGGGAGGGAGGGATGCACTGTCCGGCTGTGCAATGCTGTGTCGGAGACGGCGGTATTTCTTCAGCATAAGGATTATTACTGCAGAATCAAGGTTACCTTGCAGCACGGGAAGTTTGCCTGAGCCTTTGGGGGTTAAATAATGGATTACTTTTCACAAGTGGAGTGTGAGAGACATGCTGCTTATTTTGCGCTATTCATAGGTCATGTAATTTTTTGGAGCCTTACCTTTTTAAGAGGATGTGTGAATTATTTTTCTTTACGTGTGCATCTGAGTTTGCTAGGACTGGATTATGCATTGAAAGGTAGGTACATATTTATTTTTTTAGGATCTCGCTAGTTACTTGGAGCTATAAAAGGAGGAGGGAAACTTCCAACACTGCAGCAGTGGTTTATGTGCATTTGGGAAGCATGAATGATTTTTAAGGGAGTTGTGCCTATTTTTTTTTATGATGTGTGCACCTTTGTGTGCATTTTGATGGACTTGTGTTTTGGTAGGAAAGCTTCTACTTTCTACCTTCTGTCTAGAGAGCGCTTCCTTCTACCTTCTCTCTATCTTTTAAAATAGTTCTTGAGGAAATTATCTTCACTGCTGGCTTGTAGCCTCCTACCTTTGTAGCAATCTATGAATACCTCTCTTGTCTTGCCCATGCCCTGATGGATTAGGCTGTTTTTCTTCATTAGACATTCTGTTATCCCTTTCACTTCAAGATTTGCAAGCCCTTTTATCCCAGTCTCATTATAATGTCTGTCTCAGCTTGGTTAGTGTGCGTGTTTTGCAAAGAGTGAGCAACATAATGCTCTGACCTAGATGCAGGGAGTGTATTGCCAGTAGCTCAGCAATTTTCTTCTAAGCTGCAATTATGTCCAGCGACAGAGGTTTCATTGTGGCGGTTTACAGCTCAGAGGAAGAATCCTATTTCTTCGGAGGGTCAGAATTGCCAAATCCCAAACATAACACCACGTTTGTTCAATTAGTGACCGCTGAAATCATAGTTTGCTTTATTCTGCCTTGAATTCACTCTAGAAAATAAATGTGTTAGCCCAATGTTTAAGCAATGAGCCATAAATCACTATTAGAAAGAGCTGAGTGCAGTATGATATGCCATTGCTGTATACAGTTACACTTGCACACAAAAATCAGTGGCTGAAATATTATGGTATCCTACACATTCTGCATTAGACATTGTAGGGGTTTTCTATCCACTGCCGCTTTGGGTGATGGCTACCCTCCATATCCATAAAAATTCGTTGAATCAAGCTGCATAGGAATAAGGACAACATGAATAAAATAATGTTTTCATCAGGGAGGCTGTAAAAGAGCTGTAAGTTTTCCAAACTGGTAAAATACTCTGCTGTAAATGGAAAATTAATTCAAGCTTCTTTCTTTGCAAAAAGGGAGTATGTGACAATAATCTGATAATTTGTGCGTTTAATGCATCTGTGTATGTTTATGTCTATATATGTACTTATGTTTTTAATTTGAGGAGTTAAAGGGAATTGTATTGGCACATGATTAAAAGGAAATTATATTTTTATAGGCTGCTCCTAAGCATGTTGTGTAAGCAAGCAAATCCTAAACAACAGTCTGTGCACAATGATTGGCTAGAGTGAGATAGAGAAAGAAGGGTTTACTATTTAAATTTCATTTCTGAGTATTTATTGCTGTGGAAGATATGCATTTGCATATTTTTAAAACAGTACCCTATGATATTTGCCTATAGATCTAAATAGAATAAAAGTATATGAAGATAAGAAGTTTATTAACTTAATGGTTTCCTTGCTTCATTTATTCTTTTGAGTTATCTTTTGTCTGTACTAACAAACTAGTTCATTCTTGTTGTGAAGTTTACATCAGAAAACAATTGAAGGTACGTGGACGATTTCTACTGACTTGAATAGTCCTTGTAGGTCATTGCTGGCAGAGGCTCACATGCAGTAGTGGCCACAGTATAAAGATGAAGATAAAACATTTTTAATCAATTGTGGCAACTCAGTTAGGTTTTATTATTGATACTGCTTCGTAATTGTACTGCTAACAGAGCATGAATGCTGCTTTTGTTTGTATGTGTATGGATAATACCAAGAGATGTCTGTGATGCAGGACTCAGTGGTAGATATAGTCAAGTATGTCACATCTACTGGTGTTCAGATTCAGAATGAAATATTTATTTTAATAAAATTTTACCTATAAAAGAAATCTTAAGGATGGTGGGCCATCACATTTATTTTTGTAAGCAAATAGGCATCCCATTTGTACATCTATACCAACAGCGTGAGTGTAAATGCTTTGCTTTTAGGAGTGTCAAAGATGTACAGTTCCAGTTTCTTTTGGACGCTATTTTTAATTCCATGACAAGTTAGTTGCATTGCTGATTTTGTTTCCGCTCATTGAGTGCATCTCCACAATAAATGCTATACATCTGTTAAAAATACTGTTGTTAGTGCGTATGTGGACATGCGTCTTTGCGTAATTAGACTACAGTTTTGGTACCTGAGCACAAAAACGCCTTCGTATTCCTCGTCTGAAACACTGCACAGCAGCGTGGAGTGTCTGGAGTCACGCTGGGGGTAAACCGGGCTGTAAATTTGGAGCATGCGAGTTCCTCCACAGTAACTGCCCACATCCTTTCTCCTGCCCTGAGGTAAGCACAGAGTGGCCTGGGCCTATTTTCATGGAGGGGCAAGCTGCCTATTTTGAGGTAAAAAGTCATAGGAACAGTCTGACAAGTTCTATGAGTTCAGACTCTGGTTTAGCTTATAGCGACGTGTCCGTCCGCCCCCGTGCTCCCAGGCTGAAGGCGCCCATGCTGCGCCTAAGGCACAGGGCAGTGCGCTCGTGCCCCAAAGCCCTGAATTCTCTCCCCATGCTGTTGGCGACTTGCTGGCCTCAAATGTGTGTGTTCACCTTTCTGGTTTTGCTTCTAAAAGGAAGGCTAGTGGTATTTACTTACTTTCTATGGCCCTTGGCAATTTTTGGTGAAAAATTAAAAATAAGTTTAACATCTGAACTTGCTGAAGCATTTCAGGTGCTTGTAGGAGATTCAGGTAGTTACCCACAAAAGGAGAACATGAGAAAATACTGCATAAGAAGAAAAATAAAGATTGCAAGGCTTTCATGAAAGTAAATATTAATATTACAAATGTTAGGAATTCCTCATAGTGAGGACTTTATTGTATTGCTTACAAGAAGCACACATGAACTATGAATTCTGATTAATAGCTAAAGCACTGTTGGGGTTTTTTTTGGTGGCCAAAGAGACTTCTGTTTTGAACATTTAGGATAAGCCAAGGATTGAATGACGCGTGATTCAAAATGGTTATGTTTGCACCAAAGCTAGAAGCTATCAAAGCTATCATTTCTGGAGAAAGAATCGTTTTCTCTAATCAAATTTGAGATTAGAGTTTTCTTGTTTGTATAGCTTTTTCTTCTATGGCATCAAGAATAAGTAGATGTGGAGAATATACAGTTTGCACATTAGCCTAACAACTGATCCTAAGGGAAATACTACAACAACTTGTGCTGTAACCTTCATGAAGTCCAACGAAATTTTAATGTCAAAGCTTAAAGAGTAATTAGGAGGAGTTTCTTTGTACCATTCTTTACTTAATTGCTCTTCAGCAGATTGAGAATTTAAGGAATAAATTAAATTATCTGAAATACCTGTCTGTAGCCACAAGACTTACACCAGTGTGACTATGTTTAGGCTACTGCCTGTGGAATTTGTACTTTGTCAGGCTTCTAAGGGGAACATTGGGGAAGTATTACTGTCTGTATCATTAACGTATTTGGGAGCCCTACTTAGGAGTGCTCGATTCTGCAGACAGAGGAGAAGGGTGGTATTGACTCTGAGAGCTGGCAGCTGTCAGAAAACCTGAATTCTACTTCAGTGCAAAGAACAGGTGCTGCTCATATAGCATGTGTGTAATTTGTGCAGTAATTGTGTATTACTGCAGCTTCTGCCTGAAAGTTCAAGGACCTTTTATTGTGTAAACAACTTTTTTTTTTTTTCCTAAACTCAGTTTAGCTGCAACTCGGATTGAAGATTTTAGTCTGTGTTTAAAACAGAGCCAAACAAGCCCCTGAAATGTTACTTACACTCTTTGATGAATTGTGACAGAAGACACTTTGTGAAATCTTTAACAGTTTATTCTTTCAACGGAGGTGAGAAAACTTGTACTCCAGTTTTCTAGCCTTTCAGGAGAACAAATAATCAGGTTTCATAGTTCTGTCATTAAACTTTGTAGAATAAAACCTTTACATTTTCTTTATCCAGAACAAAGAGGCAAAAGAGCTTTTGTTGTCCATATAATCCATTTTTAATTCTGATCCAAGCTGACTAAATCCAGTTACTTCAATTAAAATAGTTTTCATGATCAGTTTAATTCCTGCTAGAATGCTGATTTTTTTTTTCTTTAAGTAAACAATAGAGTACATGAAAATAAAACAAAATGCTGAGAAGAGATGCTGTAATGTCAGTTCAACATTACTGATTCAGCTTTTATATGTAGTCTGGAGCACATGATTTTGGTTTATCTAAATTACGTATAACATATTTTGGGCATTTTGTTTTTTAATTCTAGAAAAGTCTTGTATTTGTCTTGCAGTGCTCCCAAATATTTGTTTGTTTAAAAAAAGAAAAATCCACAGTGTTTGGTTGTTCTTAAAAGAAATCAGACACAAAAAATTGGACTTAAAGCTTCATGTTTTTCTATGATCCTATGATACAGTTGCATTTTATTGAGAAATATTTTTATTAAACAGCAACAAACTGCATAAGCATAGTTACATGTTTTCAGTCTATAAAGTTTTATATTTAAGAATATATTTTGGAAGTAATTTGATTTAGAATTTAATGTGGTAGCTCTGCCAAATCGTATACTTTATCGAATGACCATGTTTCAGAGCTTTAGGCGGACAAATGGTACTTGGAATCTGTCTAATTCTCAGCATTGTACTGAGTAAAGAATGCAGGATCACTATATTTAGAATATTTCCACCTAACAGCAGCATTTTTCAAATGTAAAATTGGTAAAGACTGCTCTAACACTCATTTTGGTTCTGGGAGGCCTCGGTGGGAATCTTCTCGAAACTTCTGCTTGTCAGTTATGCAAACACTGACATTCTTGCTGAGATGGAGATTATTTGTTAATAAGCATCATCTGCATTGCTGCAGGATTTTTGTCTAAAGAGCTTTCCTTCCATTGCATTTTTAAGGGTGCTATAAACTGACAGAACTTGAGATGTGGATTATCATCATGAACACTTCTTATGTCATGTTCTGTGAATTTGCAACTGCAGTTTAAAGAAGATTCAAGATTTATTTATAATTCCTATTTTTCAGGGAGCATTCATTTGCTAGAACACCCTTTTAATCATACATCCTGATTTTTTTTAAAAAACATCCCTTTTAGATACACCTGTCTGCCTGTTCTCCTTGTTTCAACTGGGATGTTCCAGATGTACATCCTCCTGTGGGGAGCACTTTTGCTCTTAGAAGACTTGTGCTTCCTCTTTGTGGATTTCCAATAGCAAGTGAAAATGTTGCAAAAAATTTAGAAATTCCTCAGAAGTTTGTATCTGAGAACTTTACTCACTAGCCAAACTAAATTTCCAGGCCAAAAAAAAAAAATCCATCTCAGGAGGCAGAGGTGACTCATTTGGTGGTAGAGTGGCCAAGTTTCTGTGCAGGAACACTGCAGTGCACTCAGCTACCTGTCCTTACCCTCTTTCACCTGCTCCTTCCTTAACGCAGGCACCAGCTGATGGGTCCTTACATCAATGAATGTGTAGTTTTGTGGGTTTTTCTTTGAAGAAAGATTCTTGAGCATCAGTCACTAATTACATTCTTTCTCATTTTTCCTTCTTTAAATCTGAGTACAGAAATAACCTTTCTCTTGTACTTTCTCTCTGTTTGAATTCAGAATGTGATAGTGAACCCAGCTTTCCTGCGTACTTGCTTGTTTCTATCACCTGGTCCACCCAGCACAGTTGCTTGCCAAGGAGAAAAGCATCAATTAAGGGGACAAATGTGCATTAGGTTTTCTTATTTAAGAAAAAAAAAAAATCTTTCCTGTAACTAGAGAAAGGAAGAATTGGTCTAAAGAAGCACAGTACAGACTGCTGAGGTAATGCCAGGTCTCAGTTATTTAAACAGAGCCACAGCACTCCTGATGAAACCATTGTTGAATATGTCACTGATTTTGGCACAAAGTCGTAGGCTGGTTTTGTACATATTAAATAGATGTGTAATAGCACATCTTGCAGGATATACTGTGCTTCTGCAAATGCAGATCCAACTCAAAAGCTAAAATAATTATTGAAACCAGCATATAGCGTATTAAAGTGCCTGTATCTATTTTGCATTATAGTAGTGCAGTGACCTGCCGGGTCTGTGGCCACTGTATGAAATCTAGCACGTTCTGAAATGTCCTGGGCATGAAACAGGACTCCCAGCTCCGTGCTGAAGTCTAGGCTGAGACCTAGTATATAGGGCTATAGCCTCTGGTTGATGTGAACGTGGCATGCATGATGATGAAAGGAGTAAATATGTGGTTTCCTCACTCTTGTGCTCCGCTGTGTTTGAGAGTTGGGTGTTGAAGGTGATCCTGGCAGTAGCACTGCTCATCTCTGTGAGGTCCATCTGTGCCAACTGCTGGCCTCCTGTGCACTGTCAGCAGAGAAGTGGAAATGAAGAGGGCAGTACCCCTCCAAGGGTATTCAAGCTCCGCTGCTCAAGTCAACACGATGCAGTCAGGGCCAAAAGGATTCAGAGATTACTGCTGGGGTGCAAAGTTCAATGAACGCCTTCACATTCCCAGTGTGACTCTGAAAGACATACACACTACATTCATTGTATAGGCTGCTTGCATTAATATATCTGTAGGTATCCTGACACCGGGCAGTCTGTAATAGTTCCAAGTGTTTGGATGTAAAACTGTTGGAAAAAAGAGATTTACTTATTTTAGCAGTGCTGACCCTATCAGCTAAATAGGCCTAGCTCCCTTGCTAATAACTTGCAGTTTTATTAAGATTCTTAATGGGAAAATGCCTAGACTTACCACTACACCCAAGTAAGTAATTGCAAGCATCTAATGATACTACTGTGCGTGCTATACTTAATGTTTTAAGCACACCCCTTGAGAGGAAAACTAATAGTTTATTTTCTTTCTTCAGGCTGACTTTGATGGTGCTGCAGAAAATGTGAAAAAATTAAAAACAAGACCAACTGATGAAGAACTGAAGGAACTATATGGATTCTACAAACAGGCTACTGTTGGAGATATTAATATTGGTATTCCTATTCCTATATATACTTCACACTTACTCCCGTATCATGATGAAATCAAGCAAATGTTATGTAAATCTGCATGATAATCAAAGATATGCATTTATTTTGGCAGAATGTCCAGGAATGCTAGATTTGAAAGGCAAAGCCAAATGGGAGGCATGGAACCTGAAAAAAGGTGTTACACCAATTAAATTTATATCCTGTAGTCATGTTTATAGGATGACAAATGAGGAAAGATAGTGACTCCTATTTTCCTTTGCAGGTTTATCAAAGGAGGATGCCATGAATGCCTATATCTCTAAAGCAAAAGCAATGGTAGAAAAATATGGGATCTAGAATACTCAAAATTATTCCCACTAATAACTAACTCTTCAGTAGCTAATGAACAAACTCTATTGAGAAAAATGAAATACTAACTCCTTATTGTGTAGTCTGACAGTAAAATCTTTTAAGCATAAGCTGTTTGACTGTAAAGGGTATTTACAGACATACTCTATTTTTAGACTGTATCTTATTCTAAATAAATTTGAACCTAATAAACTAAGCTTTCTGTAAGAATTGTGGATTATTGTGGGTATTAAATTATATTTAACATTTTTACAGGAGCACAGAAACAGAGAAGCTCTAAAAGTAAAATAACATAGCTGTCACTTTTTGCAAATGAGGTTATGGAATCAAGTGAAGGGTTTGTGCACATGCATGATGAGAAGAGGGAAAAGACAAAAACTTAAGACCCAAACCCAATGTTTATTTTCAAAGAATCAGAAAAACTCCTCTTTTTAAAGGAACAGAAGAACTCTTAGTTATAACTACACGCTACTGTACAGAATGAATGACTGATTATAAATTGCTGTGGACTAATCTTACACCTTCTACCATTAAAACAGAGGGAAATACTCATAGACCAGCATTTTCTATACATCTTGTTATGTGTTTTGTCAAGAAAATTTCATTAGAGGGTTCCAGCAGATAAAAGTGACCTCCAGGAAGCTTGTAAAAGGAAGTATCTCCACTTGTTAGATCAGGCCAGGCTGAAAAAGATATTTAAAGTGTTAGAGAAATGGCAACTATTGTGGTCATTTCACATAACTATTTCCAAGTTATTATTTAGTAATTATTTTAAATACCATATCAACTGTTTTGGTTCATACATTGAGATTGCTCTGTTGATTTCTTTCATTTAAGAAGGTTCTCCCCCTCTACTTTGCTCTCACATGAGACCCCACCTGGAGTACCTGTGTTCAGCTCTGAGGCCCTCAGCATAAGAAGGACATGGACCTGTTGGAGCGAGTCCAGAGTTGTGCCACGAAGATGATCAGAGGGCTGGAGCACCTCTCCTATGAGGACAGGCTGAGACAGTTGGGGCTGTTCAGCCTGGAGAAGAGAAGGCTCCGGGAAGACCTTATAGCGGTCTTCCAGTACCTCAAGGGGGCCTAGAGGAAAGCTGGAGAGGGACTTTTGACAAGGGCATGTAGTGACAGGACAAGGGGTAACGTCTTTAAACTGGAAGAGGGTAGGTTTAGATTTAAGGAGAAAATTCTTTACTGTGAGGGTGGTGAGGCACTGGAACAGGTTGCCCAGAGCAGTTGTGAATGCCCCATCCCTGGAAGTGTTCAAGGCCAGGCTGGATGGGGCTTTGAGTGACCTGGTCTAGTGGAAGGTGTCCCTGCCCAGGGCAGGGGGGTTGGAACTATATGATCTTTAGGGCCCCTTCCAACCCAAACCATTCTGTGATTCTATGAGATAAAAGACTCTAGAAAACTCATTAACTTGATTCAATACAACAGGAAAATACATAAATACAAGAGGAAAACCATTTAAACGAAGTACCTTCTAAATCATGTGCTTTATCTTCAGACCCATTAAAGCAGGTAATATCACAAGAGAAGGGGATATTCCTTTCTGTCTTCTCAAAACTGTGAACATAAAAAGTAGTAATAAAACTTTTGGTAAGATACCTATATTTGGGGTTTGCTTCCACATAGAAAATCCCTTTTACTTTCTCCTCCAAAATGTAACCAATCTCAGGAATTAGATTGTGCACAACATGAGGAGAAGGAATTACTGTATCTGTAAGATTGTTAGCTCTTTACCCTGCTGCAATTAGGTCTAAAATTTTAAAGAAAGAATGATCCAATAGTTAGGAAAAAAAGACCTGCAATAAAAATTCTCACCTACAATAAATGATTATGTTGTCTGCTTATATTCAAGTTCTAATGTTTCAGGGCATTATGTGTCAGGTTCCTATGGCCAAAATGGGTCCAAGAGTGTCCTCGTCTGTGCCAGGGTAAGAAACCTTAACCACTCAGCTCCATGAGCTGTTGTGTAACATCCAGTGGGGACAGTGGTAGGACAGAAGAAGCCCATTGCTCTCCAGATGCCTAGAACACAGGGATTCTTTGCTTCTGGTTAGGCTAGGGGGCCTTGGATCAGGGGGCTGAATGCAGTGATCCTGAAGCATGGTCAGTTGAGCTTATTAGCCACAGAAAACAAAAGATGCACAAATATTCCTTTTAGTGGCTACTAAATTTGGATCCTAAATGTTTTAAGCACACCCCTTAATGACTGTAATGACATGTTCACAACTGTAATAACAGTAATGGTTGCTACAGTGTTCTCATCTAGGGCTTAAATACTAGAATATAAATGGAAAAGCACGCAAAGGAGAAAACTACGTTTACTGCTTCATATACTTTTTATAACAGAAATGAGAACAAATTACAGAGAAAGAAAAAAGAAAACCTGAAATGATCACACAGAAGTAAAACTGTAAAATACAAATATAAATGTAATACAAAATTGTAAAACTTACGAAAATGTCTGAAGAACTCTAAGGTCTTCTCTGAAAGTACGTATCAGTTGTTTCTTTATGTCTTCATTTTGCAGAACCTCAGAAGGAGTTCCTCCTAAAATCTGTATATATGTAAGAATGTCTTCATCTTCTGCATCACATATGGGTATGCTTTTGATGGGAAGAAGTGCTTCAGACTGTCAGCACCAGACAAAACAGATCAGGTGTTATATATAATATACTTTAAATCATATTTTCATTAAGAATTGTTATAGTAAAAAAGTACAATGATCCTCTGTCTCCAAAATACAATGGCTGATTAGTTTAACATCCACAGAGAATACTTGTTGGAAATGGTTAGTAGTCTGTGTTTGCTGAAAATACAGATTATGAATGAGCCAAGCACCCTCAAGGTCTGAAACTTCCACAGACAAGTAACCATTAATTTAATTTTGTTCAAAGTTCAACTCTCACTATTGAAATACAACTAATAAAATAATCTATTTCAGAGAAAGAAAAGCCTAGCAGTGGAATAATAATTGCTTCCATGAAGTACTAGCTTGTACTCAGGATTGCTAAGAAGCCCCAGAAGCAGAACAGAAATAGCAAATGCTGACTGAGGACAGGAGGGCTGGAAAAAAGCTACTTCACTGTTGCTTTCCTGAGAAAGATTAGCAGAACCACCAGAACCTCAGAAGGAACAGAGGACAGACTACAAAAGCCAACAAAGAATGAGGAGGGAAAGAAATAAATGGACAAATGTACTGAGGGCTGGTTCAGGAGTTTTATGAAAGACTAGGTTAAGACAGTTACTTCATGTTACAGAGTAGGGAGTGACACTTTATATTTTGATTTGTTAGTATTAAGCCAAAGGTCATAATAAATAACACAGTATTCAAAAAATGTAGCATTAGCTTAAGGAGACTACTCTCCCTAGGGTAAGGTGAGCAGCAGTGAATATTCTGTAACGTGAAATTCTCTATCTGCCTCGGAATTAATTACCTCTAAGAAAACAGAACATTTTTCTAAATGCATTCAGAAGCAATGCTTGTTTTGTATTAAAGCCACTCTGCATACCATACTGTAAAATGTTA
>JAAGAY010131724.1:0-36407 GCA_011801015.1 Ardeotis arabs
ACCCGGGAGAACCCAAGTACCCCCAACGCCAAGCACCCCCTCAGAGCCCACCCGGGCCCAGACACCCCCTCCCAAACCGCGGCCGGGCCCAAACCCCCTCAGGCCCCGCCCGGGCTCACTCCCTCCTCGCCTCGCCTGGGCTCGGGCTCCCCCTGGGACACGGCGGGGCCCTTCGACTGCCAAACACAGGCCCTGAGGGCCCCAGTCGCGGCAGGGGACCCCCCTCTCCACTCAGAGACCCCCCAGAAGCAAAGGAGGCCCCTCCAAAAGCAAAGGGAACCCCCCCAAACGCCCCGCAGGCCCCCCTGTACCTGCTCCCACCTCGGCGTCCTCTCCGGTCCCGCTCCGCTGGGCCCCGCTCCGCTGGGCCCCGCCCAGGTGCGCCCCGCCGTGGCGCCCCCTGCTGGCAGCGCCGGGTACTGCAGCGGCGCACACTCTGCCGGGGCTTCTTGTAGCCTCGGGGAGAAGCCGCCGCGCACCTGCCGCCGGGGCGGGGCCTGGCTCCCGCTGTCCAATCAGCGCTTCGAACGCCGCAGGGAAGGGCCAATCGTGAGCCAGGGCGGGAGTACATAACGGTCGGTGTCGCGAGTTCGCATTTTTCGCGGGCTGAGGGCGGGTTTTTTTAGCCGTTTAACCGTGCCCCTTTGGTTTTGAGTTGGGATAGGGGTTTTATTTTTATTTTTTAAAGAGTATAGTGGTTAGTGCTATGTAGAAGTGAATCCCGTGTTAAATTATAGGTAAATTTGAGTGAACCTGTGACTAGAGCAAGGTTACTTTACTAGGACGGATTTAATTTTTCTTCCTAAATGTTATCAGTATATAGAGTCTAGAATTAAACACTATTTCAATTTTTTCTTACTTACTGTGTTGGTTTTCTGGGGCTTAATTAAGTTTGTTTCTCCTTTTATGCATCAATTTTTAGCTGTAGTTGGGCCTGGCAGTTTTTTTTTTTGTCAGGTTATATTAAAGCTTTTTAAGGAGGTTGTGTGCTGGACATCATTCCTATGTGGAGAGGTAAATAATTTTTTTAGTGAGTTTTTTTGTACTCTCTGAGTACATAAAGTCCTCAAGTTTTCCTTGTTAATAGCAGGACTCCTACTTAAAATAAGAAATTTAAATTCATTTTGTGATTAGTGGGAGGTAGAGAGGTTACATTGCTTGAATTCCCATAACTATTTATCTTTGTTCATTTTTATTAATAACTTTATATATTTAAGTTTTATTATAATTGATAAGGATCATAATATCCAAGCTTTTCTTTAGGTTTGGTAGCATAACAGGGAAAATAATTTGGGCTTTGTGTTAAAGCTAATTTAAGCAAGGAGTCATGCTTAATTTCTGTTAAAGCTGGTTAAGCAAGGATGAGGAGTAATGGCTTTAAATTGAAAGAGGGCAAGTTTATATCAGACATAAAGTAGAAATTCTTCCCTGTGAGGTGGTGAGGCGCTGGCCCAGGCTGCCCAGAGAAGCTGTGGGTGCCCCGTCCCTGGCAGTGCCCAAGGCCAGGTTGGACGGGGCTGTGAGCGACCTGGGCTGGTGGAAGTGTCCCTGCCCAGGGCAGGGGGCTGGAACTGGATGAACCTCAAGGCACCTTCTGACCCAAACCATTCTGTGTTTTTATGGTAAGTGTTATCTGTTATAAAAATACATTAACTTGTAAGTATTTCAAAAGATAGTATATAAATATTTCTTATAAGCATGTACTTATTAAAAAAAAAAAGTTGTATTAGTGCTGCCTGTCAGAGGAGTGGAGATGGGCAGATGGAAAAAGCTGTAGCTAAACCACTCAGAGGCGTTTCAGAACAGATGTGGAGCACCAAGGCAGAGTTTCCTCTGTAACTCCCAGCGAACTAACGAAAGTCTTAGAAAATGGAGTACTTGTCTTGTGTGGTGTTCTTGAAACAGGTTGTGGTTGAGCGTGTGAGTACACCATCCACTTGCTAAGCAAGTAAATAAAAAAAAAAACCTGAAAAATTGGGAAAAAAAACCAGGAAGTTTGGGAAAAAAATGGGAAAGGCTGGGAACCATTTCTCTCTGTGTTGTGCATAGGTGTCAGTGGTGTATTTTACTTCTGCATCTAAGCCACCTGCATGAAATTTAGCTGTATTTCACTCTGTTGTACTTGACTGTTGTGTTGGATTGTGTACCTGGGCTGTGAGTTAACTGCTGTGCTATCTGGGGAACAGGATTTTTGGGAAAGCTGATGATCCCTGTGGTGTGGGGAGCATGGTGACTCAGTGCAGGGAGAACTAAGGTAGATGGTGTTAATGCTTTTGAAGGTAAGGAGAGAGGTTAATTTGCCAGGCCTGTCCAAACAACACTTTCTGTTTATCACAAGACTGTCTAAACCAAATTTACTTCACTTGATGAGAGCTAGACTGAAGCCTGTCTTAAATCAGCAATGTTGATCTTGTATGATTTTGGATTTGTACCAGGACCTAAGGAGCTCTGCTTCCTTTAAAGGCGCTATCATTGGTCTTGCACATATACTCATGCAGGACACATAAGTATTTTTTACTTTTTTTTGGGCTACATTTGTGGATGGAAACTAAAAAATTCAACATTTGCAGATAAGTGTGTAGGATTAACAGAAAAAAAATGAATAATATTATGATAAAGCATTTGTCCTTTAAGTCCTACCTGTTTGCAGGTGGTAAGAAATCAACTTGTTGATTTGCTTCAGGTAACAGTTAAAGGAACAGGATATTTTTTCTGATGAAAACCCTTGAAATAGTCAGGAGCCTAAAGAAAGAGAAGAGAGGATGGTAGAGTGTTGGGAATGGATACTCCATAGTGAATATTTTGAAAAGCCTCTTGATGTTCTTAATGTAATGCTGTTTTGTCACCAAGTAACCACTCTGATTTATAGAGTTTTTGAATGTGTTGAAAGTACAAATCAGAGACTATCACATGTATTAAGTGTAATCTTGCTAAGTGACTGCTTTAGACAGAAGTGTGTAGTTTCTGAAATGTGCAGATATTTAAGGTTAGCACAGAAAACCTTCTTGGGAGTAGTTCTATGACAGGAATGTGATGAAATTGACATCTTGTGTGGTAGCTTAATAGTTTTTTCCTTGAAACTCTCAAGATAACAATCAAATAGGGTTAATGTACCACTTGAAAGCCACTTAGTAAGATAAATAGTATAATTTTGTGGTTGTTCCTGCTATCTACATTCTCTCAATTGTGTCCTGAAGTACTAAGGCAAATGCCAATATAATGTCTGTGTATTACAGTTATCTGTGCTGGTCTGTTCAGCTAGGTCACTCCCTAGATGTCTCACAAAACTACCTGAGTGACATCAATTCAGGTGGGTGCTGCAGACACTGTAAGTGTCCTTGGTCACCGAAAATGGGACTAGGGGTTCCCAGATAGGGTCTAATATCCCTTCCCTTCTTTCTGACCTAGCTAAATATGATAGCTGCTCTGGAAAGTACAGTGTTGGGGCAGGCAGCAGTCAAAATAAACTGAAGGACTGTTTCCTGGGTAACCTGCGCTTGAAGTACCCTTAATTCAGTATACTCAGCACTTTTTCCTTTAAGTTTTTATGCTTTTGGAAACACATTTCACAATCTACAAGTTAATTGTACCAGCTAGAGAGCTTTTTGCTGTTCTAAAAGTAGTTTTTAAAATCCCAGTACAACAGAGCTTGTGTTAGCTTATGGTAATAGAGTGGAGCATTAAGTATGATCCCTTTCAGGGACTGCAGCTGCCCAGGAGGGCCAGGTCAGCTGGAAGCACTGCCTCCTGTCAGCTCATTTTCCTTTCCTAGAGGGAAGAGGAAAAAATCCACTTTGCTTTACCATGCAGGATTGACTGAGGCTGCTAATTGCACTACAGAGCATCTACGGGGCTGGTAGGGCTTGGATGTAGTAGTTACGCAGGTAAAATCCCAGCCTGTTTTCTCCTGGGTTGGATTTGCATTCACAGGAGTAACTCAGTCTGAGCATACCACCCTCTCAACACTTAGTTGTGTGAGTTGCTGGTTCAGTGCTGTTTACTCAGAAATGGTAATGTCTATAGTGCTTAGTGTTGACAGGACGATTTCATTCTCTACTTGGATAAGCATAAGAGCTAATGTTCCTTACCCATTAGATATTTGGCATATAATATCAAGTAGCATATTGGCTCTGGTCCTTTCCTGAAATTTAGCTTTTGTTACTATCCCGTCTAGTCTTTCATCTGTAGACATGAAACTCGAACTTAAAAATGCTTACATTGATGAGCAGTATATTATATTAATGTTGACAAGAACGGATGAAATGACAAGTTGCAGGCAACCTATTTCTATTTGTTTGTAGAACTAGCCCTACTGCTAGCAGCCATGTGCTAAGTTGGAAAGAGAACTGAAAATCAGGAGGCTGGAAACAAGTCCCAGAATTTTTAAAATAAAATAGGGTGGACTGTTCCAATGCATCTGAAGACCTTTTTTGGCCTTGCTTTGAAACAAAAGGTGTTTCTAAGGCTGTTAGCGTTCCCTTTATGTAATTCTGGTGAGATGTTTAGCAAGTCTGCTTATTTGAGCTGCTGTTGGATGAGTAAGTGCTGTTAATTTACCTGTGAGATAATCGTTTTGTTAACTGCTTCTCAAAACTTGTACTGTAGACTCAAGTTACAGTGATACTTTATAGATGACTTGTGGTGTTCCTAAAAGTAGCATTTCTTCCTTCAACGACAGTTCACAGATGGGCAGTTCATGATGTGTTTTGTGACAGAAACAATTTCCCAACTCCGTAGCCTTTACAAGGTAGAACCTTCAACTGGGCTGTCTGACTGTGCTTAAGTGACGTTGCTGCTCCGCTTGACACTGTCCTCGTACATAATGTATCTTAAGCTGTTTGAAGTGTTTTCAGAATCCAGGTGTTAACAGTGACAGGCTTGGAATCCTCTGTGTTGCACAGACAGCCCTCACTGACAGGATGATTATTTTTGATTCCCTGGTTGACACCTGCAAAGCACTGAAAGGGCCTTAGTGGAGTAGGTAAAAGAATTTTTAATGGAAAAGGAAGGCCAGGGATGTTCTGGTTTCAGAAAGCCAATTAGTAATATTAGTCATTATCAGGTATGCTGAGCTTTCACAGCAGGCCATAGTGTTCAAGTTAATATATTGCTTTTTCTGGAAGAAGAGTAAAATAGTCCAACTTGCATAGAACAGATAAAATGGGATGCGAAGGCTTGGGGCAGTTGGTAAGGCTCTACTTACCGAAAGGACCATGGCAAGTGTAGCACTGGAAAAATCCAATTATAAGAAAGAAAATATAGCTTTTTGTCATGAAAAAAAAAACCAAACAGGCTATCTATGGGGGATTTGTTAACTTTAGCTGTCCTAGGTGCTTTAATTCATCCTTCCTGAGGCACCAGGGCAGTGAGGGCTTCAGTGTTAGTACTTGTTGAATGACTTAGTCCGATACACAGCAGCACAACAGGTGCATCTACAGTTACGTTTGGCTGAGGTGAAATGTCGCAGACATTAATGTGAAGACTCAAGCTTTTCTCCTGACACTGAGAGGCATGGCGAGAAGCAAAGGTGATAGAACAAGGACAGCAGTAGATACCATTTGCTAAGGTAGCTTGTTGGCCAGCCCAGGAGGGAGAGCCACTTCTGTAGCAGAAGACCTAGCATGAGTTGTACGGTTGCACAAATGGAACAGGCAGAGGTTAATTCAGGCTTGCTGGCTGAAGGCTTGGAGCTTCACGCATCTTCTACTGTGGTGCTGTGCCTGCTATTTCAATTCTTCTCAGCACCAATTGAGTATGACTCTTGGACTGGGTCAGCTTGTGACAGAGGCAGTGCCAGTTCCTATGTGAGAGTACCGGGTGTTTGCAGGAGGACGGGATGCTTTCAAAAAATGGGTGCGGGGTGTATGTTCTCCAGAGGGCTGGTCCAGTACTGTCTGCTCTTTGGTGCTGCTCATGGCTTGTTCTTCATTGTTCAGCCCAGCTGGTAGCCAGATGGGCATGTACTGCTTAGATTTGGGAAGAGGTTGAGCAGAGACTCTGGATTGCTGGGATTGGGGCGGTGGGGTGGTGGTGGTGCTGCAGGACCTTGGTGGTTAATGTAACCTTTAAGCCTCCACGATATTTGAGTGAGAGGTGGGAAATCCCACTCCTGCTGTTGAAGTTGTGTGAATTCGCTTGCTGAGCAGGACTTCTTGTTGCAGACTGTTAGCCCTGAAGCATGCATCCTCTCCAATTAGCAAGGCCTTGTTCCCAAACTCTGTTCCCTGCCTCCATAAACTTGATCAGGTTTTACTCTTTCAAGCCACAGATACTGTATGTACAGTCCTGTGTTCAGCTCTTGCAATTGCCTGCTGTGGTCTTGTGTTGCGGCTCAATAGAGCCAATTTGAAAGTTCACTGTGTGTGACTTTTGTATGTAACAAAAATGTCTGCTTCCCTACTATGTCAGTTCATTTGAACTATTCACCTGCACACATTTTTTCATTTTTTTGGTCAAAAAAGGGATTAAACCACAACCCTTCTTCCTTACTGGAGAAGAGTATCTACACAGGGATTCTGTGTATTATTTTGGTTACGTAACGCGCCTCTAACCTTCATCCTGATCAATGAGATGGGTAGGGGCTACTGCTTCTGTAGCTTTTCTAAAGAGCTAAGGCATTTAGGTGTAGGATGAAGCTTGTTTCACTAACTGGTAATCCACCAGATCAAGGCACACAGGAGAAACATGTAAGGGAGTACCATTTAACTAGACTAGCCGGGAGATAGAAAAAGGAGGCTGCAGTTGAAACACTTCACAAGAAGCGAGAGGTATAAGCAAAATGTAGGTTTTCAATAAATAAAAATGAAAGGATGATGAAATGTTACTTAGAGTTTTTTAGTAGCGTTAGGACTGCATAGTCACTTAATCTATGTGGAGAGAAATTATGTTGCAGTGAATTTCAGTACTCAAAGAAGCACCAGCTATCAGAAGGGCTGGCCTATGACTTGCTCACCTGTTTCCTTAGCGCTGTACCGGCTGGAACTTGAACTGCACCTTATAAGCACTAAGGGAGAGGATGTAATGATGGAAATAATCCGCTTGCCAACTGCTGCCTCTTCCCACAGCTGATCCTTTTGTTGCTGTTTTTATTGGTATTACAGTTAAGGCTTAATTCTGAAACAACAAGGCACAGAAATAATCTTCTTTTAGTTAATGTCTTCACTGAGCTAACTCTCAAACTGTTCACAGAATTGAAGGTGTTTACAAGCCAGTGTGTCACAGCTTGTATTTTCCTTTCTGTGCTGTTTAACTCATTCTGGAGATAGTGTTGTGGGGTTTTCTGGTTTTTTTACTTTAAGAGTAGTGTGGTAGCTGCTAAGGATCTCCACTAAAAATCTCAGCCCCCTATTTTATTAGATGGAAGCAGCACATGAAGGGAAACGGTGAACCAAAAAGTTAACTGCAAGATAGATGCTAGTGTGCAATTTGATGCTTGGAAATGTTGCCTTAGTATGTTACATGTGATTTTACTTGAGATACGAGGGGAGGCTTGGAGAACATTGACAGATAGGTAGTGTTTTTTTCCAGTTTCCTCTGTTAGTGGTATAAAAAGAAAGCAAGAATGGACCTCTGGTCCAGTTTGACTAATTATGTGATGCTTTGAATACATGTGATACTGAATGTATCTGGTGTGTGAACACTGTCCTTGCTTTGACTAATCATTTTCTCCTTTGCTCCTGGGACTTAGTACCATCCTTTCTTGAGAGAAAGAGAGAACTACTTCAGCATAATAGCTAATTTCATCACAATGCAGCGATGAATCAGTTCAATGAGGGGAAAAGCATAAAGAGCATCCAACTAGATAAGTCTTTGTAGGAAATCAGTGCAAACATCTGACCTTGTTTACATGCATTTCACTTAATTATCTTTCTTGTTATCAGCTGGGCTTGAGAGACATGTAGTTATTGTGAAAAAAGGGATGTTATTTGAAGTGTCCAAAATTTTTGTAAGGCTGACCATGAAAACTAATTTCCTGACAGAAAAGGTCACTTCAATTTTGCATTTAAAAAGCCCTTTATATGTGCTGTCCACGATTACCATCCATGTGTTTGTACAGTACTTAAGAGGAAGCTGAGCATTTGCCTTGTCTGCACAGGTCAGATGTACTTGACATAACAGAATTCATGTGGACTGCCACGGCATCACTGCATTTCTCTTTTCTGAAATGTCTTGAAACCTTTCTTTGTTGTGCTCTTGAGGTATTTGTCTTTACAATTTCCTCCTGTAGTCTATATTGGTGTCTTCCATCACAGGGTTATTCATGGTATGGTTTTTTTTCTCAGCTTTATTTTGAACGACTTGAACAGAAAAAGTTCAAATGCAGAAGTCTGGGATGTTTATTATACTGAATTTGGTATAGAGAGATGTGTCATCACGGGTTTCACTGAGGAACTGCTTTTATTCCCTTACTGCTGTATGGTGTGGAAACTCCCTGACTGAACAGTCTCTGCAGAAGGAGGGGAAAATGCTTGGACTGTAGTTCTTCTGGTACAGCTTTGTAGTCAACCAGACAGGAATCACGCGAGTGTTCTAACAGACATGAAAGCATTTACAGAACGTTTTTGTTGCCTCTTATCAGAGGGAGAACTTTTGACTCGATTTTGCTCACTGATCTTGTTTTCCCTTGTTTCTGAAAGATGATTTCAGCGTGCTGCCCAAGCACTGCACCTGGTGGGTGCTCTTGTTTCTGGTTCAGTTCTCATAAAGCATTTCTTGTGGTCCAGCATACTGGGTGTCTGTTACGTTGTCCAAAGTAAAATGGCAAAGGGTTGAATAACGAATGAGGTGATGTATATAATGAACGTAGTTCTGTTAATATTAGGCCAAAAATACAATAGTAAAATTGAGCGTAGTTATACACCTGAAAGAAGTAGGAATCAAAATATTGGATTAGGGCACTTGCACATGTTATTTGACTGTCATATCTAATTTTTATTTTTATGGAGAAAACCTTGTAGTGAGAAATCGGAACAGAAGTGTGAAAACCGGTTGGAGTAGTTCTACTGAAAAGTATGCTTCGTTCATTGAGTCAATAAAAGTATAGTAGATGTGATATATTGTACGTGTTTGCGGTTCAGAAACAGAAGGTCATGTAAGCTTTTGTAGCTTCTATTTTAATGGGATCAATATAACTTACATGAGCTGATCAACCTTAAAAATGTTCAAGAGGACTTTACCACCTTCTAAATGAGTGTTTTCCTCTCTTCCTTTCACATCTTGCTCACAATAAAAGTTGCGTGTTCAGCTTCTCTCCCTTGTTCCTTCACTGCCTACAGTTGAGATGTCAAAAAAGCTTTGAGAATATATAAAGGTAATGATACGGTACAGCTTGTTCCAAACTATTGCCTGGAGACAGATTTGAAGGCATCAAAAAGAGCAACTATGAAAGACACCTCATGAAGACACTGTGGAGTAATGAAATCAGAGCTGCTCTGTTCTTTGCATTTTGATAAGGGCTGCTCATTTATGGATGAAGGATTCAGTAGCACCAGAGTTTGCGTTACAGCTTGCTTAACTGTATCGCTTCTGTCCAGAGACAGGCTGGAAAGATTTCAAGAGCAAAATGACTTTAGAACTTCTGTGTATATTTTAGGTGAGATGAAACTTCAGGTTGAATTTCATAACTTTACATGGAGTTATCTGTCAAACTCATTAGAAAGCAGTCTCTGTTCATACTATTAATAGTACTTGTTTGCATAACAGCAGGAATTTGCTTCCTCTTCGTGTACTCTCAGCATGTGTCTACTTCAACAGTGTTTGATATATCTGTACCTATCTATAATGAGCTTTACCTACTGGGGCAGTGTAGGAATTTCAGCTAATTGCTTTTCAGCCTCTTCAGTTACGCAGACCCCTTTTGGCCTGAGGCGTAGTCTGCTTTGTACCAATTTCACAGGATGATTTATTCTTTTTGGTTTCTTGGTGGGTGTTTCAGTCAAATTCAGCAACGTGTAGTCATAAGATGAAGGAAGGTCTTACTGAAATTAGTGGTAGCATCACACTACTTAACTCCCCAGTGGTGATAATTATATTCTGTGATAGACTCTTCAATCAAGTCAAGAGTCTACAGCTTGTGTACAACCTTACTGGCTCAGAAGCCCCTTTCTTTTCCCGCTTTGCTAGACTCAGAACTTCCAGCATATCCCTGGAATGTCCATCACTGACAGATAAACCCACAGGTCACTCACTGAACCCGCTCTGTCTGTCCTGCAACTAAACCTTTCTAATGGGCAGACGCTGCTGACTGAACCTTCAGGTATCCTCCTCCACTGGCAAGGGGAGTGTTAGTTTTGAGGCAAGTACCCATCACCAAACAGCAGGGTGAAGGCTGAGATTCGGGTTATGGTCAGATAGAGATGAGTCTTGCAAAGCCTCTAGGAGTAGACTATGGACCTGGACAGACATGGATAACTGCCTTCTCATGAGCTGTGCTAAGAGGTATGGGTGGCTAATAATTTGTGGAAGAGTCTAAGAATTTGTTTTCAGTTCTTACAAGGATGACAGCTGATGCAGGAATGGTTGTTGGGCTACTTGCAAGCACCAGTCATGGGGAAAACAAATGTGGTTAAGGTTTGGGGAAGATTTGACGGTAGCCTCTGGGAAGAAGCAGGACAGAATACCACCAGTATTTGCTGGACTGCTGAAGATGTACTGGAGGAAAATGAGTGACAGTGTTGGATGAAGCTATAAGCTCATGCTCATTTTAATGCAAGCTTACAGGTTACCAGGATCTCGTTAAGACTCAACTTAGCCTTGTGTTTAGTAGCTATGCTCAGGAATGCAAGGTCTGAGGAACTGCTTTTACGTCTGTGTTTCCATGACACCAAAAATAAGACCAATTTTGGTGCCGGAACTGTGTCATATTGGGTTGCATTTTCCTTTGAAGATAGAGGTCTCTGCACTGTTGCAAGACTGCTGTCAATCTTTTGATGAGCAATCAAGATGGCAGGCAACTCTTATTTCCGGGTGCTAATTGGAACGCTTACTTTCTGCTAGTTTAGCTTGTGTCTGTGAGAAATTGAATTTGAACTGGAGAGAGAAGCTTTGGGAATAAAGGATGGAGGAAATCTGCTTCATGATATTGTAATGCCTCTGGGAGAAGAATCAGTGCTGGTCATGTCAAGGAACCAGCTTGTAACTCTGCAGCAATTGCTTCACCGGATTATGGTTGGTGTTAAATTGAAAACTGGCATTGCGGTTCCATTCTTGCACAGCAGGTACTCAGGATGTCTGTAATTGCCTCACTTTGTGATGGCTATGATGAGAGTTAGTTGAAGGAGAGCCTGGTTGCAATTAGTTCTGTCGGACGCATCATGGGTCCAAGGGCATTAGAGCTAGGGTCGTTTTATGCTTTATTTTTTAGTGTTAACTATGGACTTGTGTTTTAGCAGATATATTTTGATCAGTTAATTTTTTCACTCTAGATACGAGAACGTGTTGGATATGCAGCAGCGTGACAGTGATGCACCAGAGGGACTGACACTCCAAGTGCGTTTCAGAAGCTTTACAGATGAGTCTTTGCTTAATGTTTAATTTTCCTGGTGGAGCTTCTTTCCTGACAGGGTCACAATCACGGGGAGATGAGAAGAGCCATCATCACTCATTGTGTTCAGTGCCAGGGAAGCAGGCTGCCTCCAGAGAAGCAATAAGCACGATTGTTGTCCAGTTGTGTAGCGCAGGTACTTCCCTGATGGAAGACTTCATAGCGGTCACACTGAGAATGTGCTTTTGCCAGGCGAGGTTGGTCTTGCTTCTCTGCTTTTCTGAATTTGCTTCTCTGCTTTACCTGTTTTTTCAGCTTTGGAGCTCTTGAACTGCGTGCAGCTCCTGCGTGACAACATATATGGGAGTCAAACCATTTCACATAGCAGCAGTCACCTGAGCTGCAAAGGACTTGGGTGGCTATCTTCTGCCTTGAAGATGGAAGCGCAGAGAAAAGAAGGCTGAGAATACTAACAGGGGCCTGAACAGCCAACTATGGGATATCTGATGTGTGCAATTGTAGGTATAAGGGAGAGCTACAAATTCAAAATTAAAGCTTGTGAAGGTCTGAAAATAAACCTAGCGTATAAGCCCGAGAAGAAAATACTGTGCAGTAGGACAGAGGAGTGTGAAAGGACAGTATCTTTACAGAAATCTTTTGCTCAAATCTGTGGTGAAGCAGTGATATTGCCAGTTAGATTTGGTCTGGGTCTGTCAGTACTTGCGAAAAAAAACAAACCTAAAACCTAAATTGGTCTGTCAAACACTTCAACAGAAAACCAAGTAATTTGTTTTTTTTTTTTTTAAAAAGTGGAAATTTTTAATAAATGCTTATGCTACATAGCAACTTCCTTTGTAAGTTATCAACAACAAAGTATTTCAACAGAACAGCTCAAAGGAGCTGTTTAGAAGTCTGTGGCAAAATACCTCACATCTGTTTTTTTCTTAGGGTGTTGTATTTAACTCTTTTCTTTTTCTCCTTTTTTTCTTTCTTGCCTTTTTTCTGGTTTGGAACTTCCCCTCTGGCTCGAATTAGTTTTGTCTGCCCATGTTAAATAAGAGGCAGACTTGGAGTTTTTGTTTTGTGTGTGGCTTTGGCTTTGGTTCTTTCCCCTGGCGGGATGGGGATTTTGGCCAACCCCCATCTAAGTGGTGAAAAATCCCCTCTTCCTATGAATGTCTGGATTTATCTTTAGATATATACTCTTGAATGCTATTTTTTCCAAGAAGTGCCCCACAGGTGCTAGATTTCAGCAGCTGTGTTGCAGGTGACAGTGAAACAAGGGGTAGTCTCATGCACAGTGAACTTTGCACCTGACTCCTGAGCATCTGATCAGCATTGCCAGCTCCCACCAGGCAACTGCTTCCCATTTGTAAGACTGCCTTGAACTGAGCGTGGCGCTTGGAACATCAGCTTGTATCAGCAGCTTCTGTATGCGCTTTCATTTCATGTTAATTTTTTCCCTAAATGGCAAGGGATAACATTTTCCCAGGTTTTCAGAATATCCCTCACTCTGAAAATGTAATTTAGTTGTGTTGTTTTCAGTGGATTTATGCCAGCTTAGGCAGATGGATATTCTGCCCTTTACATTCTAAACATAACCACACATCCTGAATGTGCTTTCCATGAATAGTCCGTGTTGTTCTACATGACTGCTTTGATAACGGGTCAGATGGAGAGAAGTGAAATTACTTTTTAATTATTTAGAATCTTTCCAAACAGAAGCGGGCTGTTGTCTTGCTCCTCCTGATAATCACTCAAGGCCTATGCAGGTAGCTCACTGCTAGCACTGTTGTCAGGGTAATAATAATGTTTGGGAGACCTAAGGATTCATACTAACAACGCTATTGTCATTTGACTGTGAAGATTCAGTCCTACAGTTTGGGGCTTATGAGGAAAGGAAGGAACAGAAGCCGACTGAGGAAGAAAGAAAATGAATGCACTGAAACTGAGAGGAGGTGTGCAGTTAGGGCTCTAATAAGACACAAAATAGCAAACCTAGAGATCTCATTAAAATCATCAATTACCTCCCGCCAGTCTCTTGGCATGGCTGTTCTACTTGTAATTTTGCCACCTGCTTGCTTTCAGCAGGAAGAACAATTGCCTCTTTCTATCTCCTGGAGGTCGTGAAGGGAAGGAAGGATTTTTCACGAGTCGTGCCGCTTTCCCTGATTTCGTGACCATCGTGCTCCTGCACTTCAGCATTAGGATATGACTCGGGGAGCTTTAGCCATGTCTAGGTTCATGGCAGTAGTCCTGTTATTCAATGTAGTCAGTGGTGCTCTGGAGCACCTGAGGCTTTGTTAATTCTTCTGCAGTTGTGAAGTCTGAAGCAGAAACTGCGTGAAATGTCTTGTGGATTATTTGAATGAAGCTTATTTCTTCATTTTTTCCCCCACTTGAGTCTGAAATGAGTATTTGCTCACAGGCTCCGGTGCAATTTCTGCTCCCTTTGCACTTGGAAAAATAGCAATGGGACACGGACCATGTGGGAAAGATGGTTGGTGTAGTGCCTTTCACTGATGCAGTCACAAACACGACACCACTTCCAAACCTCAGAGGAAAGTAAAATGTAGAATTGACTGTGAAATATTTCATGAGTTAAATCTGTATAATTTTCAGGGCAACAAGAAAATCTTCACTTCTCCAGCCTGCCTGGCTCTGTTATATGGAATATGGTATTACTACTTATTAGAGAAATACTGATATGCTCAGATTCAAAACTTGTGTTTTCTCTGTTTTCTGGCAAGCCAGGTAATTGACATGGAAGAAGCACTGTTATTCATTGTGCAGTCTTGTAATTATGTTGTATGATTTACTGTCAGGATTCTTTTGTTAATATGTCCTAGTTTGTGGTTTGCTTTTTTTAAGCTGTCTTTGGCATCTCTCTCTAAAAACTCTTACAATAGCTGCTGCTTCTTGGTTTGTTGCACTTAATTGGTTGAAATAACATTAAAATAATGGGGGGATAAATGAAACTGAATGCTGAGGTGAAACCCTTTCTTTCTAATTGTTTCAACTTATTTTGAAATCTTAAAAGAGAAAGGTTGAAACACGATTGCAAGCATGCTTTGTTTAACTGCATAAAAAAATCCCCACAAACAAGGATGTAAGCCTCACAGGATCAAGATGCAAGTGTGTTGTGATGCAGATGTCTAATGTGTTTTGGGGTCTTGATTGATCACTGCTCAGTGGTCCCTGTTAAAGCTCAACGCAGAGGTTGGGTAAAAAGTGAACTGGAGCTGATGCGGGTGCAGAGATCTAAAGGAAGGACAGATTTTGCATTTGTTACTAACATATATTGTAGAACTGGAAATTAGAGGCTCTGTGGCAAGCTGAAAACTAGAGTTAGGGTTGGTTTGTGGGGCAACGGGTGAGTGTTGCTTATCAGTGGAAATATCATGCTTTGGGTGGACAGGATGAGCCCTGGTGCTGTGCGCAGCTAATGGATATGGTCAGAGGACAGATAAGGAGGGCTGAAAAGCACACTTACTTTTTCATTTATCAATTATGGTCGCAAAAGGAAGTGATGCCTTTAGTAACTTTAGATGTATTGTGAGCTTTGCAGAAGGCGAGGATTTGAGTTAGAATAAGGTAAGGAAAGAAATTATGAGAGGCAGCCTTTAGACATGTAAAATACACAGCATTTTAGAGCTGCCAGATGCTGATGGAGCTGCAGAATGGGTGAATGATAATTGCTGTGGATGAAGATTTGGGAACAAAAATGTCTCTGCCACATACTGGGAAACTTGAGGACTCTGGTGAAGAATTTGTTCCCAGCAGTGACTCTTGTTAAGTGGAAAAACCTTCCTATTGAGGTTTGGTGTATTTGTGCTCGCCCAGACTGCTGAGGAGGCCAAGGGAAAGCAGGTTTATGAAATTGGTTTTCAGCTGCAATTTGCGAGGACTGCAGTCCTTTGGTAAAGGCTGGACCCCCCAAAGATCCCTAGTACACAAAAAAAAATTTGACCTTTGCCTGTATCTCCAGACTCTGCAGAAAGCTTGTCCTATGGCTAGATTTATATAAAACCAAGAAGTAAAGATCTCTATTTGCTGTTGCATCTTGTAATACCTGTAGCGCTAGGAGGGACTCTGGGCCATGCCGAAGGTCCTGTCTATTCTACCATCGTTGGTTCCTGTTTCAGAATTGGAGTTAGTGACTGCGAGTCCTGGAACACTGGAGCCCTGTCTTCCAGTACCTCTTGCAAAGTCTGCATCGCTAACAGAGCGCCAGTTTTTGTGATGTTACATAATTAACGAAAATTATGGGGTACATGTATCTGGATAAACATTGTAGAAATCGAGATTTAGGATTAGAATTTGAGGCTTAGAAACTCTTCACTACAAAATCTTGCTAAGCCTAGAGGACTGTAGTGATGACTGCTCTCAGCAGAGGTTATTTATTAATACTATGTCAGATTTTCCTGCAGCAATGGGCAGGGAACGCAAGTAAAGGCAAGGCTTTAGGTTAGGAATTCTGAAAGTAAGGACTGGATCACCGTTTATGAGTGTATGTCATCTTCCAGGTCTGCAACAAGGACTCCTGCAGCTACTGGGCTGTAATTGGAGTTGTTGCAATTTCGAGCCATCTTGTAATTTTAAAGGTATGATTATAGAAAATTTCAGCGATATTTGAAGAGCCTGATGCCTTCTGGTCAGCTGAGCCACAGCTGTAACTATGGCTGGAGTAGGTTTTTCAGGAAACCAGAGGTAAATAACGGCTAGTGTTCTGGAAAACATGGACCATGCAGTTCTTACTGTTTGCAAAGCTGAGATGAAGGCTTGTAAAATAGCAGAAAATGATTATTCTTATGGTTTTTGTTGAGTACATCTTGGTCACCAGGATGGATGTGTAGTGAAGTTGTTGGTGGGGTCTGCTATTACTAAAAGAGAACGCTTGGTATTAGTAGAGCTTTCCAACCTACAGATTCACTTTTTCCTAGCCTTACTGTGGCTATCTGGGCTTTGTTCTCATTTGGATTAAATACTAGGATCACACTTGAGGTCAGAACTAGACTGCGTAGTAACAGGGACTGAGGAGCTGCGCTTCTAAATTTCACATGATCTATGTGAACAAGACGAAGTAGTAGCCACAGAGGCTGATGGTTTCTGGTTTTTTTTTTTCAGTTATAACTTGCATACTGCTTATACAGGGTTTCAGTTTAGAGGTTTGTCCAATTTCAGGCTATACATGCTGAAGTGCCTTGGTCACTGCAGCCTTTAAAGCCTATAGAAGGGATAGTATTTACCAAAGTGGCCTTCAAAACCTTCTAATTAATTTGGTGTAACCCCTTGGACCATCTGTAAGATCAGAGTTAGGGTTGCTCTTGGGATTAGTGATGGGTGTGTTGGGTTTTTTCCTCTTCCTGGATTTGGATGGAGCGGAGTGGTTTCTGGTGGGCTGTGTGCAGACTGTTCAGGTTTGAAGCCCAGGATTAGTTCAAGGGATAGGCTTAGGTTTTACTGAAGCAGGAACTGAAGAACCACGTTTAGGCACGTAAGAACTTAATGCTGGTACTAGAGGAAATATGTGGCTTTTCTGTGTTTTATACATAAGCAATTAAATGTTTGTGTTGCTTGAAGTAACTGTGCTGGATTTGAAATTGATTCAGTAAGGATCAATGTTTGACTTGAGGCTTAAGGTTTGGGTGCAGGTGCTGATTTGAAGCAGGATCAGGATCAGTGGTATTAACCAAATAATTGCTTTGTAACTTAAAATCATGAACAATGAAATTATGAAATAACAAAAGTTATCAACATCTAGAGCCAAGGAGACACTGCTTCTCATTTGACTTTTGATAAGTACATAGTTCACAGACTAGACTCCAACTAACATGTGACAGCACGCTGGCACAAACGGGTTGGCTCCCTGCTCTGCAAGATACCAGCAAGGGTTCCTTCCTTGGGATTGCAGTGGTGCAAGGACATTGCATGATATGCCTTAGCAGTAAAGCTGCTATTTACAGCCTTTCCAAACTGTAGGTGTCATTAAGATATGTTTCCTCCCCTTCCTTTTTCTCTCCTTGCACTAAGAATAAGAATGGGAGTTTTTCTTCATCTGTTGGATTACTTTGGGGATTTCTTAAACGAAGAAGCTAAGTCCAAGACAGATGGCTGCTTTTTGTTGCAGCCTGAGATTTTATATGTCAATTGGAGATTTATTCCCGATGTATAGCTGTTGTGGAGGATGTTTGCATCTGAATGAACAGAAGGTAGAGCTGGACACTGTGTGGGTGTTGCTGGTGGTTTTCCTCTCTTGTTTTGCCATCTGTGGGCTATTTGCTCAAAAAAAAAAAATTGAAATAACACTGCTGACAAATGAAGTTAAAAACAGCTATCTAAAGAAATAGCGTCCAGCATTTTTAGAGGAAAATCAAACCAGTCTGAAAAAAAGAAAAATCTTTCCTCTGTACAGAAATCTTTAACATGATAAATCCACGTGAGAGGCCAATTTCAGGTCAGTCTGTTGAAAAGGATTGGGAAGAAGAGTTGGCTGTCAAGTAGAAATCTCTGCTACAGAACAAGGGATTTGAGCAGCTTTCTCAGCATTCAAGTCCTCTTCCAAATGCAGCTGTACTACTTAATTGTGAGCCCGGGTTGCTGACGGGCTCTTAAGCAGAACAAAATGCCCCAGATAGTCTGTGTTTTCTTATCTATAATTCTTCCATGGGAAAAGCTCCTGGTAAAAATCTACAGAGGATGAAGTGAACAAATGTATTCTTTAAGTCTTCCTAGCATGGGAAAAGAGGAGGAATTGTAAGGTTTTCTCTGCCAATAAATTGGGTACTTTGGGATTTCCCATTGTCAACCACGTGAGGCACTTGAAACAAGCCTTGAAACTCTAGAAAAACTGGGCAAATAGCAATGATTCGTTGCATTAAAAAAGTGCAGGTTAGCATGTTTCCTTAATATAATGAGATTTGTTTTTAATGCTCACCAGCTTAATGGAGTTTAAACAACACGGGTGAAAGATAGCAGAGGAAAACTTATGTCCAGTTAAACAGTTGAAGCAAGCGAATCCCAGTTTTATGCTTGGTAAACAGGCAAAAGGAAATATATATCCTCTCATGCCTAGAATGTATGTTTTCACTGTCCAGAAAAGGCACCATGTGCGGCTTTAATGGGATTTAACTAGGTCAGGCATTAACTGTACTGGCCTGCAATCCTATATTTTCCCATTTATAGGTTACATTGAGTATCTGGGCAGCGTGGCGAGATAGGCTCCAGCCTTACAGCAGGTATGTCCTCCTCATCCCAAGCTCAGGCTGAAAATCAAGCCCTCTACTGTTGAACTGCATAGTCCTGGACTTGCCTTTTATGCTTGCCGTTCCAGAAATGGGGACCTTTGACGAGGGTGAAGGGATTGGAGCGGAGCTCTCTGATGTACTGCGCCTCTGTCAGACATTGAGCCGGCCCTGGTGTGAGCAGCGATGCAGCCGTGGCTTCTCTCCCTGCATCTGAAGGTCCCCAGGTATCTTGGGCACAGATTTAAGGGATGCCCTTCAGTGCATCATCTGACACAGCAAAATGAAGTGAAACACGCTGGGAAATGCAGATATTGAGTTCTGTTCATGTTCCATTAGAGAAAACTCTGGAGTTGAGACTAATAAGGAAGCGGCGAATGTTGAGAGCTAGCTACAGCTGTGGCAGTACAAAAGGGGCAAGCTAGTGTTGGTTAACATGAGAGAGATGTACGTATCAAATAGCTTTGGTCAGTGCTAGGCAGCAATCTGCGTTTTTATCTCCCAAGGGAAATGCTGTTTTGCATTTGATGCTACTGGTCATGAGTAAAAATGCTTTGGATCATGGTATTTTTCTCTTGGAACTGTTCAACTGTACTTGTGCAAGTAGAGAAGAGGAAAACATTGGAAGTCTGAAAGCTGCAAGGTTCCTCTTGGCTGTTGTGTTGGAAGCCAAATGTCTGCTCTTGGGGAAAGTGTGGTACACGGAGTGGCAGGTACTGTGCCAGCTGAGGTCACCAAAAACCAGCTGATGATCTGCTTTTTGAGAACTACCGCTTTCTCTCAGCGTCTTTGATGATAGCACTTTGTGCAATTAGTTTAATCAAACCATTTATCAGTTCCTGCGTGTGTGTGGATGCCTGTAAGCAGAAGAGCCTTATGCTGCCTGTGTTCAAAGTAAATACCAGCAGAGAATGCCTAAATAGAAAAAAGATGCTAAAAGTCTGACTGAGGAAGCAAGCTAAGGAGAGAAACAGCCTAAATGATATCAAGGCAGCCACACAAAACTTGACTTTTGCTGCCTTTGGGTAAAAGGGTGTTCTGAAGCTGTCCTCAAACAGCGAGGGATGCATACTATTTGCATTGTTCTTATGGAAAGCAGAAGCTGATCAGGATGAAAAAATTAGACCTGTTCTTGCTGTAGCCTTCATCTAATGTTGGGCAAATATTGCTAATTTGGCAGGTATCCATTGGCAACACACTTAGCATTTGCTAGGGGTCTGAGGAAATATTCTGAGGTCTGACTGACAGCTGTGAAGAGCAGTCACAGCTAAAAGTCAGTCGATAAACTCTAAGCTGCTAAAAGAGCAAGACAGTCCTCCAAAGAAGACCACAGGCGCTTCTCTCTGGATATTTAAACTAGTGTGCATGTGTAATAATACTGCCACTGTGCTTTGGCTCCGAAGCTGTAAAATAATTTTGTGAACGTGAAATTATTGCTTATGGGCCAATTGAATGGTGTGGCGCTCACACAATAGGAAAACTGGCAGGAAAATGGAGGCGTCCGTATTCGAAGCAGGATTTTAATGGTGGGCAGGAAAGTCTATTTCATGCTGTGTACTGCAAAAAGAACAAGTAGGAAAAAATGAATCATTAGATATTAACAGGGATTTATTCAGCGTGCCAAAAGTGACAGAAAAGAAGCGAGATTTGTGTCACTAAGCAGAGTTTCGGAGTGTGTAGATAAAGGGAGACCATGTAGAGTTATTAGGGGTTGACAAGGAACTTGTCACCACCCCTGATTTTTCTGTCTTAGTATGCTTCCAACCAAAAAAGCAGTTAGTGCGGTGAGTGCTGCCTAGGTATGAGCAAATGAGAGCTTTTACCTGAACTGCAGGATAATCAATGTGGTTAGGTGTACACTTCAACAGGCTTGGCTACAAATGGTGATGCCTCTTCTTTCTACTGCCGGACCTGCTCATAAATTTCTGGTGTGCTTCCTTTCCCTTTGCCCTTCACCCTGTTTTTAAATGATGAGCTGCAGAGACTTGATCTGCATGAGCCCATGTGTCGGGAGGGAGAAGGCTTTGCTATAGCCAGGTATGCGAGCTTTTTTCTTCCTCCTTTCTGAACACGTCCATTCCTTTTGTGGCAGGAGAATCGCTCTATGGGAACTGCTCCCTCTGTTCATTGACAGAATAAGCCAAAGCCCATCTCATAATGAAATAAGCTTGAGGCTTATTTAGCCTCCCACCCACAGAAACCCTTCCCACTTGATTCTGGAGAAGAGGGGACTCATGAGGGATGGAATAGCATGCCTGAGTGTAGGTCAGCACTCTTTAAAGCAACATGATACTGTACACTGAAGATGGCATCCCACGGTCTGTTTGGAGGATGGTAGTGTGTTTCGGCTTTTTTTTGGAAGGAAAATTGATTGCTTAAGTGTTGCAATCTTGAACGTGTTCTTGAGACGAGTTCCAAGAAAATGCTCCCTAAAAATTTTGTCAGAAGTTGAACAGCTAATGCAGTAGCTCTAGTTCTGGAGATGGTTGCTACTGTGAAACTCTGGGGATATCCTTTCTGCTGCTTCCCTTATTAGCTTTCTCTCAGCCACTAGAGAGTGAGATCTATGTACTTGTGATTTGCTGTGAGAAGCACAGTGTCCTCATGGCTTCTTTTGAATGAGCTGGTTCTTGTTAACTTGTCTGAAATTCTTGCTTCCTAATGTGTATTTTTTCTTAAGCTATTACCTTGAGGCCTAATCTAGTGTGTCATTAAGAAAATACAGTATAATATCAATCAGAAAAATACATTGCATGCAGATTGCTTTTGGTTTTAATGCTTGGTGTCGAAATAGGTAATAATTAGCATCTCGCAAACATCTGAGCCTTTGGACTACTGTGTGCTAAAGCATTAGTATGCACTTGAAGGCAATGAGAATTTCATTATTCAAAGTATAGGCGTTCTTTAGGGCCTCTTACTGAGGAGAAATATATGCATCATTTGTGAGGAAAGTAGGAAAAAAGCTTACAGCATGTGAATTCAATTTGCAGAGTAAGGAAGTAGACGTATAAAAACTGCACTGATTTATGTGCTTGCTTACTCTTTGCAAATGGATTTGTCTGAAATGTTGGGAAAGATGGTACAGAAGAGATGAGTCTTGCTGCTCAGCCCTGGCTGTCGTTACAGGAACACCTGCAGCTCAGCTACTCTGCGATGCTCTGGCTGAGTTGCAGAAACAGCTTCCCAGGCTGTGGGATGGTAATTTCGTTTCCAGCGGAGGCAGGAACTCCCACTGAGATGAGCGGTCTCTCTGCATAATACATTTGAGAGAGATAGTGTAGGCACTGTATGTTTTTTGACTTAAAAACAGCCCCCATTCCATGGATCCTACAGTCCAAACAAACAAAACGGGATGAGTGTGAATTGTACTCCTGGGCTGATGCAGGCAGCCTGGATGGCCGAGGGTTCAAGAGAACTGTCTTAGCTTGCCTGTCCGTTGTTGTCCACCTTGTGATGATGAGGGAATCATAACCTACAAGCATGTCTCAAGTGCTATGCATCTCAGTGGAAACAGGAATGAGAAAAGTCAAACTCTTCCCAGTTGTTGGACGGGAGAAATGTGCAGCTTTTTTCAGGCTGCATGGCATTGAAACCTGTTGCCTAGATGAGAAAGGCCCCAAAAGCAAAACGGTGTTGCTCATGTCAAGGCATCGGCTCCAGCTAAACCTGTCTCTCGCACTGGGAGAAGGGGGTCATTTTTGTGTACGAAACCAGCAGTGTTAGAGCCAGACCAAGCTGACTTAGTGCACAGAAACACAGTATGTTGAGTCCTGTCTCTTCTTGTGCGTGCCTGCATGGTACCAGACTCCTCTGTTACACTGCTGGGCTACAAAGAAACGGCCCCTGTCAGGCAAGGACATTTTAAAAATGGCAACTGTAGAGTTCAGCAGGGACTGCAGAAGTGATGAATAATACTATGGACCTTTTTCCCTTTGGAATAGTGTTTCTGTTCGTGTGTGCCTCCTCCTTTTTCCCATCCTTCTGAGAAAAGTTTGTCATGCAAGTTGGGTGTTGTGTAGCTTTTGTTCTTGTTCTGGCATGGATGTTGGTGTGTCCACATCAGTATTCAGCATGTGAGTTCTCCATCAGTGAAATGGAGACGGTGATTTTTTTCTGCCTTCTCAAGGAATGGTTCTAAACAAATTCTGAGGCTTCCAATGCACCCTGTAATAAAAAGTATTTCAGTTGTGTAGCATGGACTTTCAGCCCATGGTCTCTGGATACCTGGAGGTTTGAGAGATCCTTGTGCATGCTTCATGAAAGGTAACTAAGGGAAGGCAGTGTTTTGTGAGAAGATTGATATTGGAGGCACCTCAACTATAGGGTCCACAAACCAAGATATTTTCAAGTATTTGAACTTAGTTGTGGATGCACCATCTTTGAATTTGATCGTTGTCTTGTGTGCATTTGTATGTATGAAGATTATTTTCTTTAACATATATCTCTTCTGTAATATTTGCTACAGAATAATTGTTGTATTAATGAGGTTTTGTTGATCGTTCACAGGCTATAATGGACATTTTGGACAATGAGAAGTATGGGCTTTTACAGACAAAGGAAGAATAAAAGACGATGTGGGGAGGAAGGGAACTAGGCACAAAGCCATGAAAGGATGGAGTCAGATGGCTTCTGAACCCTCAAGGTTTGTGCACATGCGGTGGTGTTTGGGCTCTCCTTGGACTGCATAGGCTAAAGTGCTTCGTAAAGTTTGTGTGCCTTTGGGAAGACAATAGAAGAGCTGTCTATAGGCACGTCCCGTACCTGAGCAGTAGTGACCCTTTCAGCCCCATCCTTTGTGTCCAGCAGCGGTGAGTTCCTCTTGCTGGAGAGGAGAGGCTGTAAACCTCACTGCAGTAAGCCATAGGCAACTTCCCACTGTAGTGTCATCTTCTGTCTTGGCAGAAAGCAGGGCAAGTTAAACGTGCATAGCTCTTGAGGTGAGAAATGGGACCCTTAGCTGCAAAACCATCTTTGTGAAAAATGATACACCATTTATTCAGTATTTTAGAAGGAAAGGAGTATTAACTTGTAAGAAACTTTTAAATTCATAATGTTATTGCAGTGTGCAGTTCTGAATAACAGTATCTGTTTGGCTTTCTGCTTTGCTCAGCATGTTTGTTGTTCAGGCATTTTCTTTTTCTTTCCTAGCTGTATTAACATAAATATTTGCCCAGCACCTGCATGACAAGTTTAACCACCTACAGGTTGGTAGTAGGAATTGGTTCCTTTATTGCTGTTTCTTGTCAGGGCTCTGTGAGCTTGTGGGGCTTGTGAGGTTGTGTTTTTCTCTTGGTGAGGAAATGGTCATTGGTACCAGTACCTTTTGCCAAGTGCAGGGAGCTCTGTCAGCTGATAAAATTACTGTCTAGAGGGGGATATGCCATAGGTCTATGGTTCTCTAGCCTGACTGCTGCAGGGAGTGCTGAACAGTGGAGAGTGGGGAAAACAGAGGAAAAATTGAGGGTGGAGGGGAGAGAAGGATTTAACTTATCATCGTATTGTGGAGCACCAGCAATGGCAGGACAGGAGAGTCACAGGGCTGTGTTTGCATGGGGGTCAGCGAAGGGGCTCCAGCAGCCATGAAAAAACTTCTTGCATCCCAGACAACATGGGCCTCATTCCTAGCAGGAGTTGGTGTGGTGTAAGGAAGCACTGAGGCAGCTCTAGTGAGCCTTGTGGAAGGATGTGCAACATCAGATGATGCCTCAGCTGGCCATCGGAAACTGTGTACAACTTATCCAATATTCTGGTGTGAGAGAGCTGGAAAAAGGCAAGAAACATGGTTTTCTCCAAGCCTGAAAGGCTATACCTTTTTTCTGGTGTTGTTCACCTAGGAAAACAGGTAAGATAGCTTATGTGCTGTCCTGTAATCCTGTCTGCCTGACTTTGCATTGTAACGGTAGCAACTGTAAATGCAGAGCTCATGAGTGCTGCAGCTCTTGTCAGAGAAATCTCTTGGGGTTTGTTAAGTAATACAAGGAAGAGGTTTATGTGAGGCAGATAAATACCTGTTTCAAAGCCCCAAGTGAGACAGTGGGAAGGCACAGATGTTTCTTAGAGGTTTAGCATCTACCACTAAAGAACAGCAAAATGTATCGTCTTTTGTGGTTTATTTGTAATTACCATATAAAGGCACTTGGATTTGAAGGGATGATTATCTGTATATTTGCAAGGTGCCAAAAATACCTTGCTGGTTCTGTGACACATGACCAGCTCACATCCAAGAGCTGCCTGTCTTAATTTAACTGAGTTTACAGAGAGCAGGTGACTCCTTGCAAAATAAGACTGGGAATGTGGGGGCAGGTTTCTGTTTCAAAATTGTTGCAGCTGCTGAAGTAAATGTACAAAAAAACATCAGAGAAAGCAATTTCCCTTCCTCCTGTGAAGTAGTTTTTTTTCTTTCCGTGAATGTCTAACACGCATGAGAAAGACAGTGTCATAATGAATGTAATTTTTGTTGTAGTCCTCGTGGTGCTGAACAGTCAGTTGTGGGGAACAGTATATGTACTTGTTGTTTCTTCAATGGTTAGGCTGCTTGTGACTTTAGGTAAAGTACTACTCTTAGTAACTCTCTGCCGTAGGGCGCTGCTGGCAAAGGCAGTGCTCCCTGTTTGGGGGGCATCTGGGCAGTGGCTGCTGTTACAGCCCGTGCTGGGATTTTGAACCTTCTGTCACCTCTGACTCGAGGCATTTGAGAGTGCCAGTATCACTTAAAAATCTGGCTTGGTACAAATGTTATCAAGTACTTTGTCTTCAGACATCTTCAGGACTGTGAACATTTAGCTCTGTTGTCTCCCTCCTGAGAAATCAAGGGGTTTCTGTTGAGAAAGAAGAATTATACCTTTGGATGCAAAAGCTCACAGCCAAAGTATTTTTGGTTTTTTAAACCAGCCTTCACAAATGACATGAGGCTTCCAAAAGCCTCCCACAAGGCAAAGCTTCCTTTGCCAACTCTGTTGGCTACTGTTCTTTGTCCTTGTGGGACAAAAAGTAAAATAAAATGGGCCATATGGATATATATCTACTTCATGAATATAGATACAGTCAAATTATTCATTTTAATTGTGCGTTCCTAAAGAGTTTAACTGTATAAAAAAGCTTATTGCATCCAATAGAGAACTGTCTTGCTGTGCAACTATTATCTTTTTTCCAGACAAATTGCAGCTTTGTCAGGAATGAGATGGACTCAATTTTAGGCTTCAGGATAGCCTTACCAAAAAGGTATTCTGCTAGTGAGAAGCCTGTGTGGAACATAATTCACCTCTGGCAGGCCTCTACTGATATTTTGTAGGTAGAAGGCAGGAATTAGTTGGCCTCTCAGCCTTTTAAAACAGGAGGTCAGCAGCGTAATGATAAATTGTATTGTGGTAGAGCAGATAAATATATATGTATTGTTCCAGTGCCTTGGGTTTTCTTCCCTGAAAAACACTTCCATCTCTGCCACTCTGTTTCACGGGATCGTTGTTTCTGTGAATGTGAGCAGCGCAGTGCAGTACAGGCAGAAAGATCCTATGTGTGACTTCCTTGGAAGAATGTGGTATATAGTTTATAACCTAGTAAGGAATTATACTTATCCAGTCACAAGGCCAGTGTTGTGCATTCCCTCCCTGGCTCTTGAACCAGCAGAAAATACTCAAAGCATAATTTTTTCTAATTGCAGAAAAGAGGATAATACAATTCCCCACATGTCTTTGGGCATCTTTGTACGCTCTGTCTGTGACCCTTACTGATAGAATGAAGTCTGAGTAGCCTGGCCTACCCTGGATCTGTGTCTTGTGCTTTGGGAAATGAAGTAGAACGGTTGAAATTGATGGAATAATGGAGGAGGAGCGAGGGAAGAGGTGCCCTCTGTGTTTAGGTGGAGGCTAGCTCGGGGATCAGCTGCGGGAGGCTCTCCTGCATGTGTGCTGGTGGCACTGCATTGGCTGTTGGTTGATGTGTATCCTTTGTGGGAGTCAATATGGGTCACAACTGTCTTTTTCTTCTAGTGAAGGACATAGTATTTTGAAAGAGAATCAATGCTCAAAGTGTGCTTTTTCTGCATGTGTGCAAAAGCAGCAATCACCACCCTTGAAACTCTACAAACTCCATTTAAAAGTATAAGTAACTTAGGAAACGGTACTACCCTGTACCAAATGTCTACAACTGAAAGTTTGCCTTGGGGTTTGTGGGGAGCCTATTAAGTCACTGAAACATTGTCTGAAAGCTACTGGAGTAGAAACACAGAGGACTTTTTCTCCTGCTCATTTTTGCACTGCCTTGTGTATCTGTAACACTCAAACTATTTTCAGCGCTGCTTTTCACCTTCACATGAACTGGATCAACGTGGTATAAATATTTCCTTTTCCCTCTTCCAGAGTTGAATTTCAAGAAGTCAATGGGTTCATCATCAAACAAGTTTAATTGAGTATGTGTGCACAGTTGCTTAGCTCACTGCTCACACAGATGTAAAAAGTGAAGGCCATACTGTGTGTTATACCTAGATTAAAGCCTTTCTCCTTGCCCATACTAAAATGAAGCTGATCATCCTACAGTTTTGCATCACTCTCCCATTTATTATAGTCTTGTCTACTATTCTGCTGGCAAAGCTTTATGACATGAATGTAACCTTTTATTTCGGAAGGAAGATCATTGCATCAGTCGAATTGGATTTAGTCGCATCTGGTACCCATTTAGTCAGCTGCAGAGGCGTGATTTGCTGTTCACAAGTCTGACAGTGGTTATTTTGAAGAGTAGCAAGAGAGTCCCTGGTGTTGCCCTTGCGGCCTGGAATTCTTTCTCTGTAAGCATGACACTGAAGGCCATGTAAATTTTGAATGCTCTACCTACTCTGCTCACGCAGCTTAATATTTTCTTCTCAGTAACAAGCTGAGCTGATGGCACTGCAAATGCCACCTCACCTGGAGAGCTGTTTACTTCTCGTGGCTATATGCAGCCTGCAACACAAGCCCAAGTTTGTGCCTTCTATATCATCACTGAATGTTTTCTGGAAATGTTCTCTGAATGCATCATCTGTGTGAGTATTGTTGCTGTTTTCCAGACTGGCGGGACAGAAAGTTGTTGAAAGTTTAGGCTTGTCAGCCTGAAAGCTTGATTAGGAAAGTCACTTTAAAAAAAGTTTGTCAAACTTTGGTACTTTCATACACCACCGGATAGTCTTTGTTTTCTATCTGGAGTTCTCGTCTGTTTCTAGTGCGGATAATTTAACCTTCTAAATTCAGCCCAACACATCACAAAGACTATTACATAAGTCTTTATTCTTCACTTTCCTTTGTCATAGCTTAATCTCCAGACTGCCATAAGCAACTTGTTCATTTGTTTGAGAAAACCACATTACGCAGGCAGTTTGAGAAGGGACCGTAATGCTGTTTAGAGAAGACAGATTAGTCTGGCCGTGCAACTTAGGTATTGCAATATCTATGTAGCCTATAAGAAGACTAGTCAAATATTAGATGAAATGAAATTAATTCACCGAAGAGGTTTTCTCATTTGCAAAGCAGCCACCAAATATCAGATTGGTGCTTCAAATCTTTCCAGTTTTCTGCTGATTGTCTTGATAATTTTGAAAGTATAAATAGCTGGCTTTTTCAAACTGGTATTTGAAATTTTTAGGGTGACAAGTGGGAAAATGGGAGAGGGGGACACACGATTGTCATGTCCAGATACTGTTTAGATCAGCAGATCAGTATCACACCCATGGACCAGACACTGATTGGAGGCTCTATTTTCCACCTGGTAACAACTTCTCCATTTTAGTAATCTGCTTTTGAATTGTATTGGAATGTTTCAACACATAAGGAAATTGAATAATGTCCAAAATGTCTACCTTTTAGAAACTGGCCGAGCAGACCACTTAGACAATCAGTTAGTCATTCCCTAGAAAGCAGCATTTAAATCAGCATTTTTAAAATTAAGTACTTCACACTTAACAGAACGTGTACAGTGAATTTAGGCAAAAACACTGCCTAGCTCCAGGAACAGTCTTTCAAAAAATAAACCCATGAAGTTTCTGACTTGATTTAGATAATTCACGTTGGCACAAGCAGATGGGCTTTTTAATTTTTCCCCATGATTCTAGGAATTAAAATTTACAGGTATCCCCTTAGGTCATTTAACCTGCTGTGTTATTTCCTTCCAGTGCCTAGCTTATGGTTGGTATTAAGATCGACTTTCCTTTTCTATTTGTTTAATGCACCCTTCAGCAAGGCAATTACTTTTAAGCCAGTGTGACTTTCTTTCCTGAAAATGCACTTGTGATTTTGAATGTCTAGAACAGTGCTCATGAGTGGGTCTCACTTAGCTGCTACTTTCCTGTTTAATTTTTGAAACGAGTGTGATAGGAACAGTAATATCTCCAGTGTGTGTCTGGATGTCAGTACATGAAGCTCATGAATGTTTTGTCATCTCTATGAAGGTGATCCAGGCTGTGAAACATTTTTCTGTAAAATTACTGGTTATTTTCCTCTCAGATTTTGGAGAGATGTTTACTGAGGCTGTAATTCTGCTCCTCTGTGCACTGCATCAGTCTGGATCAGATATCACTTAGTGCCTTCACCTGGTGCACTGACTGTGCCAGCTTGTTGATCCACAAATTTCCAGCCTGTTTAGCTGTGAAAGAGCAGAGATGGACAAACAGGTACAGTGCTTTCTCACCCCCAGAACTGGTGTGGTGTAATCACGGTAGCAAATGTTGTTCTATGTGTTTGGAGCAGTATACAGCTGAGCAAAAATGAAAGGGTGCAATCTCTTAACTGAACTTGGAAAATGGAAAACTCCTGTTGGGAAATGTCCACATGGCATGTCATGAGAACCACAACTAAGTCTCACCGCCCTCAGTTCCTTCTAGAGGCCAGGATCCTGGGTGAGCGCATCTCCTGCGGTGTGAAAGTTGGCTCTGCCCTTGTTGAGCCAGTGGGAATGATCGCTTGTGATTACAGATGGGGTGCAGATAGCAATTTCTGCAAAGTCAAGTCAAATTCCATTAAGCAAATATTTTATTTGTTGAATTTATTTACCTTAGCTACGAAAAACATCCTTGAGTACTTTCAGTCTACTTTATCCTTATACTGTTGACATACCCAGCTGGCACAGATACCTGGCAACCCTTTCTGCCATGCTCAGCTATCTCTTTATACGGATGTAATTTACAATTGGTTTCTTTGTAGTTTGCCTTGGATTTTGGAAAGGATGCAGCTCTTCTCCTGTCGGAGGTGCCCGGTTTATCGGATCTTGTCCCTAATCCCGTGTTCTTTTGTTAGATCCGCTCCACCCTGCCTCTACTTGCCAGTCTAAGTGGCAGGACACCATCAGAATGCCTTGCTCGTTTTCTTCAGTCTGGGTGTTTGATAAATTTGTTGTTTAAATAAGTAAGAATATAATTTCTGTGATAGAGCATGTAAAGTATCAGTAACCATGTATCACAGATCTAAGGCTCAGTGCTTTTTGGGTTTCTTGGTACTTGAATGTGTAAAGTATTAAAGGAACTACGTAAATACACCAATGTCCTCTCTCCTGAACGGTTCTGGAGTAGGATGGTATGTTGTAATCTGCATTTCATAAAGATGTTGGTGCAGTGTGTAACTGAATCTTGACAGAGATATTGAGAGCTCTCCTAACACTAATCTTCATTTGACAGAAGGAGCTAAATTTTTCTAAAAGCTGTTTTTCAGTTAAAATTACATTCTCCCTTCCAGGTAGCCTACCACCTATAAAAAGCAAGCGCATTGGGTTTTTGAAATTTATAAATTGTGTATTGATTGTGAAGGAGAACTTATATTTATCTTGAAATGCAGGATTTCCATGACACCCATGAAAATTCTAACAGTGTGTATTGCAATTAGCAGTTCCAGTACCTTCTCTTAACGGTTTTCTCATAGCTGCTCTCACTTAAATATTATCTGAGTACCTTAAGTGACGTGGTTTGTATCAGATTTTTCTCTTCACCTTCTCTGCAGGGAGTCGTTGACAATTGTACACACTGTTGGTTTTGAAGTCTTTTGAAAACTTTTTTTTATTTAGATAGGAGTTTAAAAATCAATAAGAATAACTTAAAAAGCCAGGCTTCAGTGAAACATACTTTTCTTTTGAAGTTAAGAGCTTGTAAAGAAATTGACCTTGTCTGAAAACTTTTTTTTAGTTTTGTAAACAAAAAAAAGCAATGGAGAAGCAACAGAACAAAGCAGCATCATTGCTAAAGATTTTGACATGTTAATTAATGCCTAATTCACTTTATTGATACTGTGCTGTATTTGGATCACTTAATTTTAATGACTTGGTTTTTTTCAGGACTCAGCACCAATGCTACTTCTTGTGTCAGTTTAATTCTGCTAATTAGTATCAGGGGTTTTCTTACAACAGCTTAATTTTTAATATTGTCTTTACTTCATGGTAGACTTTTTAGCTGTTTGCTTCTCAGCAGAATGCGAGAGCAGAGAGCAGCAAGTGTCTAAATGGAGGCCTATGACTTTATTGTTCATGTTTCCACACTTGCAAGGTGTTTGCTAAGTGGTTTTTGAATGGCTTCAGTATCAATGTCTGTGACACATTGTGTTTATTTTTCAAATGAGACAGGCAATGAAATATCCAGTGTGTGAAGATGGCAAAATTGTCCCTTAAGTCTTTAGCCATGTAGTGATGAGTCAGTTATCAATATTAATAGTATGCCTACAAATGTTAATGTGTGAAAGAGGACCTCTTTTACTAGGCAACATACAGGTTCCTAACGAGAAACAGTCCTTGCACCCCAATTCTTGCAGTAGAAAGGCAACAGGTAAATCATTAAGAGTGCCAGAGACAGCGAGCCCAGAGCAGCACATTGGTGTTGTCAATTCAGAGTGTGCAGAGGGAAGGAGAAATGTTAAGAAATGCCCAGTTTCTCTCTATAAAAACCAAGGAAGCATTGAATTATTTATCTTTGCCTTTTAGCTTCTGAGCTCCTAAAAGTAGGAGCTTAAATAGAAGTCCCAGAGACATGACATATTGAGGAACTCAGTGGTGATAGGATACTTGGACTCAAGTAATTTCTGGTGGTGAGCAAATGTGTCCCAGTCATATCACCCCTTCAGTTGCTAGGCTGTCCACATAAATCTTTCAGTCTGAGTGCTTGGCAATAGCGCTGCTTGACGCAGTGAGCGTCCGTGGTGTCCTAACGCGCCTGTGCCCGTCCATATGGTGCAGCCCCTTCAGCTCAGCCCCTTTCCTGCTGCTTCTCTTGTTACAGGTCCTGCTGAGGTCAGAAGGAAGAGGAGAACATGTGCCCTGTTGGAGCTGCTCCAACTTTACATTCAGTTGAAGTGCTGCAGAATAGGAACTTCAGAGAAGACATATTTGCGCTGAGAAGCCCTTTCTGATTTTCAAGAGCTTCAGTAAGGAGAATTCAAGTGTATCTTGGAGCCTAGGCTGCAGTTCTGATTTGAGGCTTACACCGAAAGAGGAGAGGTTTCATCTTTATCTCAGCTTTAAATGTTGTCTCTTTCCATAAGTAGTAAGGCACAGTGTGTTTCCAGAGCTTGCTGATGATCTACTGTCCTTTAAACGCCTGTGAAGAGTAGGAGACCCTCTCCAGGTTGTTCCTCTACTTCTCTGCCAGCAAACAGGCAGCTCCCCACCTCTCTGGAGCGCCTGACTTGAGTTAAATGCTTCTTGGCTGGATGACACCAGGTTGCATCTCGTGTCCCAAGTGGAACAGCACAGTCCTTGGTTTAGTTTTTTTTTAGGAAGGCAGAATTCAGAGACGCCTTATACGATAACTATGAAAGAAACTATTGGTACATACAGTCCTAATCTACAGTTTCAGAAACTCTGAGGAGAAACCAAAGTACTAGGCACTTCCTGAAGAAATTACCTTTATCAGCAATTAGAGAGCATGGTGACAAGTAATTGCCTCACCTAGTTTAGCCTCAAGTAATGAAGAAATTGCTGAACAGTGATAGTGGGACAAAGACAGCAGTGGCTTTGCTAAGCTTGAAAAGGCAGGATTGAGAGTACAGGTGAATGCTGGACCTTATTTTTATAGCATGGATTTAGACAGAAAGTGATGCCAGGTGAGTGCAAGTCTTGAAAAGAGCTGCTTGTAAGAGTGAGAAGAAAATCTTGGGAGACAAACAATTCCAGGCAGTGCATTTCAGTGGTCAAGAGAGCTCGGTCCCAGAGGTCTGCGGTGATGGGACAGCAGGGTAAGTCAAAGATGGCATCTGGAGTGAGAGAGTCCAACAGGCAGTAGTATCCCCAGGGCCCTGAACTGAGGTACCGAGAACGGGGTGTGCAACTCCAAAATGCCAGCCTCAAACTCCATGCAAGAGAGATTTTTGCTAATAAGCCACAGAAAACAAAGGAAAGCAGTTTTGTGGCAGTGTGGAAAAGCTGCAGCAAGATGCTGCAGGGCCTCTGTCAGTGTAGCTTTGCTTTGCTCTCCTTATGTAAGGGTGTTTTAGCTTCGCAACCAGCTGTAGGTTTGCTAAAACTTGTGCTACTGTTTTTAAGCAGCTGTCCTGAGCCTGGAGCTCCAGCACACAGTGCCAGAGAGGGCAAAATCCTGGTTCAGTGAATGGAGGGAGGGAGTAGTCCTTTCCACCACTTACAGATTATTTTACAATGGATTGGGACTAATTTCTCGTGCAAATGCCCTGTTAGTTCCTCAAGGGCAGCAGTCTGCCTCTCACATTTTGCTGTTTAACTTGGCTGTTACGGTGGAGCAGCAACACTGCAGGCACACACCAAACAAGTGGCAAAGGCTATGGTTTGTCATCTGTGGTGTCCACTGATGTCTGGTGCTTCTGCAGTTCTCCAAGCAAAGACAATGGAATCCATAACTGTGTGTCATAAGCTGAAGAAAGCAGGCAGTACTGGCTTTGTGGGATCATTGTCTGTTACTGCCTGTCTTGACTGTTAGTGGAAGACCCAGAGCATTGGATAGAAGAATATTTGTTACTGCCTGAAAGAGTTTTAGAGATGAGGAGTGAACTAAAGGGCCAGAAATGCAGTCTGAGTCCTTGGCCGAGCTGTGGGGACAGATGTTATCTTTACATTTATGGAGCCAGAGTGCTGGCAGCTTGGGAGACTTGTGTCCAGGGAGATGAAACATTATTTCTTCAACGAAACAAAAGCAGGCTGCTGAGCGCTGCCAGAGGGGAGATCAGAGGATTATTTCTGTGGCATGTGCTAGTCTGGCATGTGTGGCTGAAGACTTGATTTCTTTTAAATCAAATAGGTAGGACTGGTTGATAGCAGTTACCAAGTTTTTAAACACCTGTAAGCATTGTTTAGGAGATTAGAGCAAAAATACTTGTCTGTATGCTTTGGTTCAGTCCTTGGAAAGGGCTACGCATGTTCAGCTCTTCTCAAAGACTCTCATGTCTGGAAGACACCCCTGTTGTAGAGCAACAATTTGGGAGTGAGACATGGTGAGGAGACACAAGGTGTGCTGCTCCTCTGGTGATATGTGCCTGCTCCACCTCAGCCAGCCTGTGGTACAGCGTACCCAGGGGGCCGGAGGAGTGCGTGTGTGCATGGTGAGGAGCGGGGAAGTGGGGTTGCGTGGGGAGCTGTTCATTCAATCAAAGCTCAGGGGAACTCTTAGCAAATGTGAATTAATTCAAGGCAGTACCAGCTAAGAGAGGGATGTTTATCATGCCACTGGATACTTGGTGACACCCAGAGTAATTAGTATGTTTTGGGAGCTGGTTGCTATTGCTACAATCCCCAGAACAGTCAATGATTCTATTTCTGGACCCTGCCAGCTGTTGAGAGTTTAGTATTTGCAAACCCAGAGTGTTTATTTAACCACAGTGCAGGAAGTCTTAAAGTGTAAGTAAACCACATATGCTCCCTGGCTTTCAGAAATGTCTTTAATAAAATTGTGAAGAGATAGCATAGCTGCAGTAAACTTTTCTTCATCTTTTTTTTTAATTCTCTCTTTTCATGGAAAACATGTCTGCTGTCATCTTCAAGACTGAAGACTCTAAGAAAGCTCCTTGCCTGTGGTGGGGCAAATAGTTTTTATACTTTCCAGGTGGTCCTTTCTGGCTGTCAGCTGCTGCTGAAAATCCATACCGGAGTGCTATACAATGTCTAATTCCAGGATGTAGTAGTGTTTAATTCTCTTTAGTCCAAGCTGATATAATAAACATATTGATTCCTCCCTGGCAACTGAAGCCTGCCTGATGGTAAGTCTAAAATATACTGTGGTGAGAAAGCAGCAGGCTAGAGAAATGCAAATACAGCTGTCATTTCTGTGCTCTGTTGATCACAGAAGTACCTTTTCAGTATAGGTTCCTTTTCTAAGGAACAGTTCACAATAGTTCAGCATCTCAGTCAAACTGACGGCTGTATGTTAGGACAGCAGCCAGAGACAAGGTTAAAAAAAAACTGAACTGTAAGATAGCCTAGGAGAGTTCTGCCACAGCCTTGTAGTTGATTGCTTTTTACCATACTGTGTTTTGAGGCACTGATGAACAGGGAACTCGTTAAACAAGTTGCCTGCCAAAGGAATGCTGAACTAAAGAAGAATTACCTGCATCACAGGAGCCTTCTGAAGATGCATCCGCCTGGGATTTTGAGGAAAGTCCCCATGCTGTCTGGCGTAATGCAACAGGCAGGTGAAAGCAGCAGGAAATGCAATGACAGGGAGTTAAGTTTTGCTGTCGCTGAAGAGGGCAAGGACCAGAGAAGAGATGCTGCCATTGCCTATAGATTTGCAGTCTGCAAATTCTATTGTTGCGGAAGTGGAATAGCAGAATGCCTCTGGCTTCAGTGACAGTGGTGCTGGACTCCTGTTCCTGTGAAGGGCAGCGTGTTCTGAATTCATGCTGAGACTTTCAAAACTGGCTTGTGGCTAGGCTGCCTCCACGCTTTTGGAGCCTACTGAGAGTCTCTAAACCAATACCCAAGGAACAAAGCACACAAACATCTTGATCATGTGAGAAAAACCTTGTGAGTGTGCTGACATGGACGTGGGCTTCTCCAGCATGATTCGCAACAGTGAAGTTACAAAAAATTGACGTGTGCAGGACCCAGAACTTGTCAGTTAGAGCAGTGTCTTTAGTGGGTGCAAAGGATTTGACCATTCTGTTGGACTTGGGCAGTTTGCTAGTACAGTCTGCTACGTGGCAGTAAGTCCTTCCCTTTTTTGATGTTATTCAGAACTTCAAATGTTGTGTGTTCTACAGTAATATGCAGTTCTTGTCTGATCTGCAGAATCAGAAGCTTTAAGCACAAAGCAACTTGACTTGCCATGAACTAATGGACTATGAAGAATGAGTTAAGTTTGATCTGGTAAGTATTGTTCAGTCTCGCTTTTTCTCCAACATGAGATCAAAAGTAGTAGTAAATCTACCAATACCAGTTCCTCATATGAATGTTGAGAAGTTGTAATAGCAAAAGACAATTCCCCACAGACAGGTAGGGACTGAAGGGAGAAACATTACAGATGGACTGCTTTTGGATCTTAAGTTCTTGAGGTTCACGGAGACTGCCTATAATTTCATTTTCAGAAGGGAATGGTAAAAGGTTTTGGCAAGACATTTTCATTTTCTTTTAAATATATTTACTTGCTTGAACTATTGAAAAATTGACTTGCTGTCTAGATTAGTTCACCTCCTGATTCTTCCTATATCTCTTCAAAGTTCTTCCTGGCCTTCTGGCTTTTTCTGTAATTAAATTGACTTTTTTTTTTTTTTGCAGTA
>JAAGAY010131725.1:0-19686 GCA_011801015.1 Ardeotis arabs
GGGATGAGGTTCAACTAGGCCAAGTGTCGGGTCCTGCACTTTGGCCACAATAACCCCATGCAGCGCTATAGGCTCGGAGCTGAGTGGCTGGAGGACTGTGAAGAGGAAAGGGACCTGGGGGTGTTGGTTGATGCTCAGCTGAACATGAGCTGACAGTGTACCCAGGTGGCCAAGAGGGCCAATGGCATCCTGGCCTGCATTAGAAATAGTGTGGCCAGCAGGAGCAGGGAGGTAATCATCCCCCTGTATTTGGCGCTGGTGAGGCCGCACCTTGAGTATTGTGTTCAGTTTTGGGCCCCTCACTACAAGAAAGACATTGAAGCCCTGGAACGTGTCCAGAGAAGGGCAACAAAGCTGGTGAGGGGTCTGGAGCACAAGTCTTATGAGGAGCGGCTGAGAGAGTTGGGATTGTTTAGTCTGGAGAAGAGGAGGCTCGGGGGAGATCTCATTGCACTCTATAGCTTCCTGAAGGCAGGTTGTGATGAGCAGGGGTTTGGCCTCTTCTCCCAGGCAACAAGCAGGACCCGAGGAAATGGCCACAAGTTGTACCAGAGGAGGTTTAGATTGGACGTGAGGATAAACTTTTTCTCCCAAAGAGTGGTCAGGCACTGGAATGGCCTGCCCAGGGAGGTGGTGGAGTCGCCGTCCCTGGCAGTGTTCAAGAGGCGGCTTGATGAGAAGCTACAAGATATGGTTTAGTAGCTGTGGCAGCAATGGTAGTGGGAAGACGGTTGGACTAGATGATCTGATAGGTCCCATCCAACCATGTGATTCTATGATTCTATGTTGGAAGGGACATCTGGAAATTGTCTAGCCCAATCCTTGTATTCCAAGCAGGATCAGCTAGAACACTACGCTAAAGCTTAGGATTTATGTCTGTTTAATTTACAGCAGATGCATTGTAGTAAGTGCTTAGAAGTTAGAACTTGCATTCATGTCTACTAAATCTAAGCCTTAAATTACAGGCTTAACTGAAATTGAGAAATGATAATTTAATTTCTGCTGTTGAAGCTGAGGTGCTGTAGTACAGGTAAGTGGTTTGCAAAATCAAGAAAGAACCTCTGTGACAAGCAGCCTCCGGTTCCTGCCTCCGTTATTCCACCTGCCTCAGCAGCCTTTGAGCAAAGGTAGAACATAATCCTACCACACAGGAAACAAAATCTATTACTGGTCTGTGATACTATGCTCTCCTTTATTGTGCTTACTGTCCAATTTTGTTAATAGTTTGCTCATGCTGCATATTGAAAGAAATTGTATAGATTATGTCCTTAGCTTAGTTTTCCCTGTATCTTACTACTGTGACAGATCTGCTGAGAGGTCAAAATGAGAAATTGCTGTGAAGGGGAGCGTATGAACTAGCTTTCCCTTCTTCAAACTGCTTCATAGAAATGTGACAATACTGTGTTCTTTGGCTGCCTTCTAAAATAAACCAAGCTATTCTCCATTCTCAAAAGGTCTATTAATGTATCTGAATCTAGGACTGAGACTTAGAATACTGTTACCATTTTCAATTATGCAGTAGATTAGAAGTGCTGGCAAATTACATACTCAAGATGGAGGCTGTGTTTTATATACTCAAGCAGGCAAAATGAAGCACTGAAGGTAAGAAATCTGTTCTCAAGAATCTGACAAATAAGAATCACATTTTCGGTACCTGAATTTCCTTATGCATTGTGTATGTTTTTTAGATTAGGTTTACCATTGCAGAGAGAATACCTGATTCTGTTTATGGACTTGAGAACTCCTCCTAAATCTTGAAAGGTACTATTTGTCATATGTGCATGAGCATTTTTTTCTTTAAATTATTTGTACGTGCTGATAATTGCAAAAATAGGTTGAATATCTTGTTCCCCATCCTTGTCTGGATTTGGTTTTGAATTTAGTTGGTAATTGCTTTATGAGGTCTAGTTAAACTGATTTATATAACTGGTAGTGATTATTTTTAAATGCATTTGGAGATACTGATATTTGATAGGTACAGATAACCACGTAAGATCTAGCAAAAATCATATACTTGTGACTTAATGGATGTAGTTTTGAATTTAGTTGGTAATTGCTTTATGAGGCCTAGTTAAACTGATTTATATAACTGGTAGTGATTATTTTTAAATGCATTTGGAGATACTGATATTTGACAGGTACAGATAACCACGTAAGATCTAGCAAAAATCATATACTTGTGACTTAATGGATGTAACAGACTTTGAATTTCTTGATGAAAATACTTAGCATGTAACTCATTATAAGATTGGATATTAGGAAAAATTTATTTACTGAAAGAGTGATCAGGTACTGGAACAGGCTGCACAAGGAAGAGGTGGAGTCCCTGGAGGTGTTCAAAAAATGTGTACATGTGGCACCTCAGGACATGGTTTAGTGGACATGGTGGTATTAATGGTTGGACTTGATGATCTTGGACATCTTTTCCAACCTTAAAGATTCGATGATTCTATGATTCCTGTTCCTTATGTCAACATGAGTGTGTGCTAATGACAGTCTAGGAGAGACTGTGTGGTTAAGAGCATAGGCAGTGTGTATGAGGGCAGTCTTTAGGATTATATGTACTACATAACTCTTTCCTAGTGTTTTATTGTTTTGACTAGCAATAAGCTGCCTGTTAGATGGTCTGAATGAGAGAGAAAATCAAGTGAACATTCTGATAGCAAATCAGCTGTATAACTGGTGAGGCTAGGCACCTCTAGGTGATGAAGGAGACAAGACGAGATCCAAGAAGGTTAAAACTAAGAGTATGAAGAGAGATGTTTGGCTTTTAACAGATTATCATGTCAAAATATTGGTTTTGGGTTTTTATATATATATATAGTAAGGTAATAATGACCAATACAAGCTCCTGCCTAATTTTAAACTCAGCAAATTTGATGTAAATATTTTAGTTTCAGGATAGGAGATTCCATATGATACAGTAAAATAATACCATGCATAACATGATGAAATACTAGCTTTAGTTTTGTATATACCACTGACCAATGTCTTAGTCAAATCTGAATACAAGATCCTTAAGGTTTAGTATCTGAATCAATTAAAAGCTCTAGAAATGTGCCTGTGCTTATCATTACATACCAGAATGATATGAACTCTATAGATGTGTAGTCAAGCAATTACATAAGTATTCACAAAATCGGGATTTACTTTTCAAATTTAAGTCTCAAAAGGTTTCCTAAAGTTTCTAAAACTCATTCCTAATGGAAAAAGTGTTTTAGCTTTCCTTGAAACCAGTGCTTTAGGCATACCCAGGTCAGGCTTTAGACAAGTATTTTTGATTTGTAAAGTATGAATAGTTCCTAAAGCTTGTCTCAGATTTCCTCTTCGTAAATTTAAGTAGAAATATCCTTAATGTATTTCTGTCACAGTTATGGCATCCATTAATACATCATCCAGCAGTGGAATTATAGTGATGCATTGCTTATTCTATGCACCCTGAGTAGATACGAGTGGTAGTAACATGTATGGAATTCTAAAACACTGAAGTACTTAATATTTGAAGAGAACAAACATTTATTAAAATAGAAAAGCAAGCCACAAAACAAACACCTGCACATCACTTCTAGCAAACAGATTAGGTTAGATAAAATATATTTTTACACTTGTATAATTTTTCTAGTTAGACAGGAACTTGCATTTTTGCTTTATTTGTTTGAATTAACAAATTTAAAGCTAGCAGGTTGATCCAAGAGTTGGTATTTGGATTTCCCTCTTGGAACAATGCTTCCATTGCACTATTGTTGTTTTCTTCTAACTTACTTTGAAAAATATAATGTAAATTAAAAATATTTTTTCTACGTTTTGAAAGCTTTTTTTATTTTCTTTCCTGAAGTAGTCAGCTGCAGAAGACTCCTCATTTGTTTTGTTTCCTATGTAAAACAGGTAGAAATTCTCTTATCTCAGCGCTTCTCAATCTTTGAGAAACAGAGAGGCAGAAAAAGTAGCTTTTCTGTATATAATTGTAGCACAAGATATGAGCTGAAAATTGCACTCCAAGTATTGTGAAAGCAAGTACTTAAAAATGCCACGTTATGCCCGATAAAGAAATATTTTTTGCTTTGTGAATAAGTTTACATTCTAAGATTCTGTGAACCAGCTCAGCACATTCCAAGTTCTTGATCTTTTGAAGTAATCTATTGAGCATATATGTGAGTTCAAGTCCCTTTGTAGATGACTGGAGTTTTGGTGACTTAACATAATCATGCAGTTGCTATCACAGGCGATGAGGTCCATTTATCTTGTGTGGAAATATCTATATGTTAAATTTACTTGTACAAAATGAATTTTCAGCATATGTATTTCAGTTCTGAGTATTCAAACTGGTGTTATTTTCAAGTCTTCTGTAGGCACTATTTAGTGGCCATCTAGATGGATCTCTTGAAAACCTATTTCAGAAGTGCAAACAAAAATTATCAGGAAAAAACCAAACCTTAATCTACTCCTCACCTGAAGAAGCACAGTAATGTAGATAAATCTGAAACTCAAGAGGAGACTAAGAGGCAATCTCCAGGGTTCTGTGCTTATGAAATATTGGAAGGTCTTCGTTACTGTTATAAGAACTTGCATTTATCTGCTCTATGCAAATAGGCTGAGGTTGTTGGATGTTCCTGGATGCTAGTGCTTACACTGCTATTTCATTTGCAGTACTGGTGATTGAGCAGTATGGATTATTGTGATTGTATGACTAGCTTAGGTAAAAATTACTTCTCAGACCTGGATACAGAACTTTACAAGTAAAAACAGTATCAATTTACCCACTTCTCAAATGGAAGCAGGGATTCTGAAACAACCTATTATTTCAACTGGTTTTTAAACTGCTTTTATTTCTTTCTCATTTAATAATTGAGATGTATGAACCTCAGGTGCAACATATATTCATTTAATATTTGACTAGTGATGCTTTATCTGACATAGAAAGTATACTAGAAGACAGAGGTAAATGAAACCCATGTTTTTAATAGAACACATCCTAATTTTGCCTTCAGAATCAAAATACAATAATTGAAAATAAGAGATAATGGTAGCTGTCTCTTAAATACTTCCTACTCCTACCATCACCTCATAAGTATTATGATATAAAATTGAGCACAAAGGAACTAATGGAAATATTTAAGAGCGAGTGAAATCTTAATGCTAGCATTATTCTTTCTGCTTTAAAGTTGCGTATTTTAATTTACAAAAGAGAAAAAGAATTGATACTCCATTAATGACAGGTTTTTTTAAAGCAATTTGATACAATGCTTCTATGGAAATTTCCTAAACAAAAATTGCAGGAAGGAAGTTTTATCTAAAATTACAGAGCTACGGTATTCTTTTGATAAGCTTAAAATGTCAAAAGTATTTTTGTGCATTTTGGATTTTTTCCAGTACCAATGTTGATTAGCTATAATGACTGTGTCTTAGGAAGAACTGAATGCTTTCATGTTCAGATTCACTAGGCTTATAAATAATATGTTTGGTATTATCAAAGCAGTTATTACCATAAAAATGGATATAAGAAATTAGGATATCTTAAGTTCTGTTTAAACTAATAATTAGTTATACTAAAAAGAAATAGGGCCTGTAGACCGATTTTATGCAAATATGGATGAATATATTTATTTATACTCAGGTTAACTCAAGTTAGAAGGACTTGAAACTTCCTTAACAGTTTACAGAAGCGAAGTATGAATGTTTTGATCAATACAACTAAAATAGCAAAAGCAATTAAAATAACTTGAAGCTTGATGACAGCAAAAGAGAGGGTTTGCCTCTTCAGTTTGAAAGCAATTCCAATTTCTCCTGTTGGAGGAAAAAGAAAAGGAATGTGCAGTGAATATTCTATCTGTGCAAAATAGATTTGACATGCAGAGAAATGAAGGTGGAGGAACGTTGTCTTCAGAGATCAGTTGTTTTGTCTTGTGAATGCTGAAATGAAAGTTCACTTATGAGTCGAGTGTTCTATTTACAAACATCTTGTCCCCACATAGCACAAACTAATCTGTTTTAAATAAAGACTTGAGAACTTTGATTGTTTTCTCAGTCACCATTTAGGAAACTTCACTTTATAAGAAAACATATGTGAAAGACAACTTCATACCATGGTTACTGAGCACTATCTAAATTTGTTTCCCTTATCAATTATGCCCCTAAAGACATAAGCATGAAATTGTTACTTTCAAGTCATACTCTATTCCTGGCCTGTTATCTTCATTGCAGTCCTAAAAACATGAGGTCCTTTGCTGTCATTTACTGTCCTTACTGTCATTTTGGGATGAAAAAGTAAGTAGGACTTCTGGCTAAAGTGATAGAATTCAAAATGCTGAGGAGATCTGGCTAATACTTTAAAATTAATCCCATTAAATTAGACTAATTATTTCTTGCCTTACACAAAAGCAGACTGATAAAACAGAGCGCCACTTCTGTCAGTTTTCTTACTCCCAAACACTGTGCCTTTTCTTTTTGTGAATAGACAGAGTATATTTTAGTGGATGACCTGTTAGCTCTTTTACTTGCTGAGATATGATGACAAGCAGAATTTAAGTATCTCGAGAACTGACTGAAATCTCAGCAGTGCAGTGACAAAACTTGGTTTTTTTCCTCAGTGATACAGAGATCAAACTGGAGTACTTCTTCCTTGTAAACATGAAGTGGAGACCTGGGCAGACTAAGCTGTCTGACTGTTGGAGATCTGGGGAGTGCAGCAGCAGAGACCAGCACTCGCCTTCACTGCTCTCAATAACCACCCTGCATGGCACATCCTATATGTTGCTTACAGGCAGATGGAAGGGTGTTTTGTTGCCTGAAGTGAACTAAGTGCTCTTATCTAGAAAAAAAAAGAAGACTAGCCATGGTTTGTGGGAGGCAAAGGAAGGTCTGGGAACAGCTGTTTCTGAAGAGGGCTAAAATTTTCGGAACTAAATTTCCATCTGTTCTTCTCCAGTGCTCTTTTATCTTGTATTCTTTTATCACAGAAAAGATCATCCAAATGCTGTAGGTACTACAGTCAAACTGAAAATGCTAGTGGTGAAAATTCAATAAATACCTGGTGAAAAACCTCCAGAATGTCTGTCTGACTGGCCAAAAACTTTGGGTTGTTTTACACATATAAATGTATATATGTATACATCGTTTAAAAAAACCACAACAAAAAAGTACTAGCAACATCCTAAACAAAGACAAAGAGAAATCCCTGATAGCCAAAAGGTGAGGTGACATTTATAAGCTTCTTTCTGTCAGACAAGTGAAGTCTGGTTTAATCCAAGCTCCAGGATTAAGCTATATTCTTGCCTCAGATGCTAAAGCATGATTGTACTCGGGCTGGGTGAGAGAATTTTGATAGTCTTGTGATTCTTTGACATATGAAATAGTTTAGTACAACTGGTCAGAAAGACAAAGATGCTGACTTAAGAAGCTCAGAGGGTTGTGTTTTTTCAGCAAGTCAGGGAAATATATACTGGAACATTTGTGGTTAGTGTGGTGATAGCAGAGGGTTTGTTGCTTGTGGATACTTAAAAATTTATTTAGACTACCAGCCTTGCATGGTAATTTTCAACCCCAAAGCAATTGTACTTGCAATGAGAGCCTTTGTATGGCATGGAAGATATCCAATCACAAATATAATACAGCAGATGGCGGACTGTTTGTGGTTTTTTCTTTGATAAGAACATGAACTTTGTACTTAAATTCTCTAGTTTTGGAAGACTGATTATGTTTGATAGCTACTAAAATGAAACTGTGTAAGCATTAATCAAAATAATGTAATAAAAAGTTAACTTCCTTGATTCCTGTGTATAATTGTTGCATAATTCATTGTCTAAAATACTGGAGGACAAGTTCTTTTAATTCCAAAGTTTTAAAGAGAAGTGGGCATGGATTTCTTTGATTAGGGGCACAAGAAACGATAACTTGGCTCAATAATTCATATGTAGCACTCACATGGATGGTGTGGTAGCGATCATGCAATTCTATGGTCTCAGCCTCTTTTTGTTGTCTTCTTCCTTGAGTTATGGAGGAGTTATCATCAAAACAAGACCTCTAGTTTGGTTCATTGACTTTCTTGAACTCATAAAGCTGTAAAAATTCTGAAACATCCTAAATTGCTTGGAGTCCCTCAGAAATCTAACCAGCAATACTAAACAGGTTCAGAATTTATAGGCTGTCTGAGTAATGTGCTGCCCTAGATTTTTGCTACTGCTCTGGGCAGACATGGGGCTGTGTCAGGTTCCAGGGATGGCTGAGCTGGGTTTATCAGGTGCACTGTGGCCAAGTGCCCATTGCCCAGCCTATCTGAGCCTCAACTCTAAGTGTCACCACAGAAAGGGGCTGTCAAACTTAGGCAGTGCCTGGGGGACAAATGGCCTCTGTGGTACAAGAGGGTTGTGGGGCAGCTTTCAACCCTTCCCTGGGAGTCCAGGGGGAAAGCAGCAGACTGGGATATATGAAATGAAAAGTAAATGCATTAAAAAAAATTTCAAAGGTACTCCAGGGCTGAGGAGGAAGGGATCCCAGCACCGCCATTAAATGTATCTCCACTGAGACTTGGGGACACTGACAAGTCACCATGACACCCTCTCCACTATGCTCTTCCTTACGAAGACTAAAGAGTCAGCCTTAGAACCCAGTGAAATATTAGGAGGGTCAGTGTAACGTCAGCGAAAAGGATATTAGTATGTTTTCATCTGTAATAATATTAAAGATTACTTCATCTATTAAGATTTTCTGTTTTGCATGGTAGTATTGTAATTGACCTAATGATAACTGCCTTTTAAATTTTAATTAGGGTTTTAAGATTTAAATTAGCTACCAAGATATTTATGGTTTCAAAGCAAAACCCATCTTCCCTAACTTGTTGCTGTACTCTGGTGCTGAGATGTGGCAGACTTCTTCCATCTGCGCCTATTCTGCTTAAATCTCTTAAGTTTTTCTCTGAAGGAGAACTTGCATGGAGATGGAGGAGTGTCTCTCTTTGCCCATGCACTGTAAATATGTGACTTGATTTAGAAGCAAAATGCTTTAGCAACATCTGCAGAGGCTATATGTGTGTAACTTGTATCACTGACAACAGTGAGAAGAGGTTTTTTATTAATGTCAGTTTAGAGTGAGAGGCTGTGATAAAATGAAAATGAATTCTTTGCCTCCAAGTCTTATCTCACTATCATTGTATTTCATGGAGTTGATTTTCAACTGGGAAATAGCTATCTAAGAAGCTGTGTGTACAATTAATTGATTGCTGAATCCTGACATGCTTGCTTGTTGTGCTGTTCTGTTTCCACCCACTTCAGTTTTTAGAGGGGATGGCAAGGGATGAGGAAGTAAGAGTGTATGTCTGTACACAGAAAAGCAGAGAATCAAGGTTTACATTTTCCTCTAAGTGTTTTCATTAGTTGTAGCAATGAGAAGATGATATGGTAGTGAGAATCCCAGCTGTTCAGTACATTTTCCTTAAAGTGCAACTTTGAATCATCTTATCTTTCTTGCACACTCAAGCTAATGTAATAACCTTTTTTTTTGCCTTATAAACACCTAGTTTCTTAAGCAATGAGGTTAATAAATATTATTTTTAAAGGAATTTATTCAATGGAACTGGCTGAACTCCTTATAGAAGTAAAATTCATAGTTATATTAAGTTGATCCTCTAATATTTTTGAAAATAATCCAATTTAAGACATAATTGCAATGTTTTATTTTCAAAGTATTAAAAAGACTTTTTTAAAAAAGCTACAGTTTTGCATATAAAAATTACAATTCAAAACCATCAAGTGATCTGGTTCAGAAAGTCTAACTTGTCGTATTTTGATTTCCCAGGGTTAAGTTTTATAAAACAGTGATTGGTAGGGACAGTGAAGTATAATATTGGACACACAATACATGCAGTAAAGTAGTCAGTAGATAGAGCTTGGTGATTTTTGATTTAACTGTGTTTTTTTTCTTTCTCCCCTCATCCCTTTATCAAAGGAGAATTCTCATCCTTTATTGGATGGGGGCCGGGGGTGGAGAATATTGTCACCAAGAATGAGGAAATGAGGAAAAGGCTGAGGTACTTAATGCCTTCCTTGCCTCACTCGTTAACAGTAAGACCAGTTATCCCTAGGGTGTTCAGCCCCCTGTGCTGGACAATGGGGATGGAGAGCAGAGTGAACCCCCCCCCACAGTCCAGGAGGAAGAAGTTATTGACCTGTTGTGCCACCTGGATGCTCACAAGTCTATGGGGCCAGATGGGATCCACCTGAGAATACTGATGGAGCTGGCAGAGGAGATTGCCAAGCCATTCTCCATCGTTTATCAGCAGTCCTGGTTAACAGGGGAGGTACCAGATGACTGGAGGTTTGCCAATGTGATGCCCATCTACAACAAGGGCTGGAAGGAGGATCTGGGGAACTACAGGCCTGTCAGCCTAACCTCAGTGCCAGGGAATATTATGAAGCAGCTCATCTTGAGTGCGCTCACCAGGCATGTGCAGGACGACCAGGGGATCAGGCCTAGCCAGCATGGGTTCATGAAGGGCAGGTCCTGCTTGACCAACCTGATCTCCTTCTATGACCAGGTGACCCACCTAGTTGGGTGAGGGAAAAACTGTGAATGTTATCTACCTGGACTTTAGCAAAGCCTTTGACACTATCTTCTACAGCATTCTTCTAGAGAAGCTGGTGGCTTATGGTTTGGACAGGTGTACCCCGGGATGGGTTCAAAGCTGTCTGCATGGCCGAGCACAGAGAGTTGTGCTGAATGAAGTTAAAGTCAGTTGGCAGCCAGTCACAAGCAGTGTTCCCCAGGGCTCAATTTTGGGCCCAGTTCTGTTTAACATTTTCATCAATGATCTGGATGAGAGGATTGAGTGCTCCCTCAGTAAATTTGCAGATGACACCAAATTGCGTGGGAGTGCCAATCTGCTTGAGGGTAGGAAGGCTCTACTGAGAGATCTGGACAGGCTAGATCAGTTGGCTGAGCCCAACTGCATGAGATTCAGCAAGGCCAAGTGCCAGGTCCTGCACTTCAGTCACAACAACCCCATGCAATTCTGCTTGCTTGAGGAGGAGTGACTGGAAAGCTGCCCAGCAGAAAGGGACCTAGGGGTGGTGGTTGAGAGCCGGCTGAACATGAGCCAGCAGTGTGCCCAGGTGGCCAAGAAGGCCAACAGCATCCTGGCTTCTATCAGGAAGAGTGTGGCCAGCAGCAGTAAGGAAGTGATTGTGCCCCAGTACTCGGCACTGGTGAGGCCACACCTCGAATACTGTGTGCAGATTTGGGCCCCTCAGTACAAGAAGGACATTGATTTGCTGGAGTCTGTCCAGAAAAGGTCAACAAAGCTGGTGAGGGGTCTGGAGCACAAGCCTTTTGAGGAGTTGCTGAGGGAACTGAGATTGTTTAGTCTGGAGAAGAGGAGGCTCGGGGGAGACCTCATTGCTCTCTACAACTTCCTGAAAGGAGGTTGTAGGGAGGCAGGTGTTGGTCTCTTCTCCCAAGTAACTAGTGATGGGACAAGAGGAAATGGCCTCATGTTGTGGCAGGGGAAGTATAGATCGGATATTAGGAAAAATGTCTTTACTGAAAGAGTGGTCAGGCACTGGAACAGGCTGCCCTGGGAAGTGGTGGAGTCACCATCCCTGGAGGTGTTCAAAAAATGTGTATACATGGCATTTGAGGATATTGTTTAAGTGGACATGGTGGTGTTAGGTTGACAGTTGGACTTGATGATCTTGGAGGTCTTTTCCAACCTTAAAGATTCTATGATTTTATGAACTCATTTCAGGGAGGTAACTTACAGAAGCATCACGGAAAAAAAAGATAATAGTTTTTATTGCAAATTGCTGGGAACTAGAAACTAGGTACACATGCACTACACATTAAAAAAATCCTCTAGAAACAAGAGGTTTTGATTTTTCTTCTTGAATCTTTTGAACTCAACAAAAACATAAATTTACGTTCAAACTGTAATGCATATGGAACACTATAGTTTGTGAAAGGTTTCGCCAATATATGCTTTGGAATTTTAAAATAAAATTATTTTTATTACTTTTGACAGTTATTTTGGTGGTGCATCACTTTCCAGTTGGCAATTTCCTGATTGGAGCCCACAGATGTTTATGGACAGAAAATTGTAACTTTTTAAGGAAAGACTGCAGCTTTTGAATATAGTTTTTAACTTTTTGTGTTGGATAATAGAATGTGTGTGTATGTTCAAACAAGAAAATAATGCCTAAGCTAGAGACTTCAGAATGACAACTGGTTGAGAGGAGGACTTCATTGTGAAAGTATCCTTTATTACATTTCATGAAGTACCATTATGCTTATCTGTGGTATCTCTTGGGTACTTTATCTTTTTTTCTTCATTCAATATAATAGTACTTTTAAGGGTTTAACAACATCTGTAACGTTTCACTTAACTAGACATATATTAACATATAATCACAACTGGTGCACTGTGATGATGCATACATGCTTTTTAGGAGGACAAGTGAGAAGGGTGAGGAAGAAATATACTCTTTGTGCGAGAGAGCAGCAGGAAAGCACGGAGCTCTCCCAGGAATGGATAACAAGCCAATGGATAGCAGTTGGGTCAGTAGGCTCTGTATGCCTCATATGCTGTCTTTTTTCTACTGTAAGACAGAAAACTTTTCAACTTCTGCAATAATTGTAAAAATTAAGCTGTAAAAATCTAGCTTGAATTAGCATGATTTTTAACAAAATACTTGTTTTCTTCTTGAAACATCCCAAATTCAACTTTTTTTTTTTTTTTTACTGTGACCTTGATTCATCAGGTATTAAAGCAGTATCTGGATTTGTATTGTGGGTTTATGAATGCCCAAATAATTATGAATTATTTGCCTGAAAAGGTATTTCAGGTGCACCTTGAGGGCAAACTCAACTTATGCGTGTTTTGCACTTGAAATAGAAGAACATGTAACACATTCAGCCACAAAATAAACCTTAATTGGTGTTTACCTCTCCAGAAAATAGATGTTTTGCAGTCAGCAAGGATGAAATAGGTAGTACTGTCCCTCAGTCATACTGCTTTTGACACAGACAGTTAAGTCTAAACCCAAATATTTTAAAGTGTAGTGTATTAAGAGGTAGTTTATAAATTCCTTGAAAAACCATAAGGTGAGTGAACTTGATCTTCATCCTATTGGTCTTGACCCTAGATGGTTTTGTTAAACAGTAAAACTTGATCTGTACTGCCTTCATGGTTCCTGAGATTAACTGACAATAATACTTTTCTTTAAGTGCATTCACTGTAAAAAAAGAGCTTATTGCATTAAACCGCCATTGCAGATGTACACTGATTGATAGCCTGAGCACCTTCCATGCTGATGCAGATTTTCAAAAGAGAGTGTTGTGGTTGTGGCAATACTCTACTTGCTAGTTTCTCATCTCAGATGTAAAAAAAAAAAACATTAAAAAATAAAGTGTCCTTTTAGGAATTAAAAGAGACTTCTTAAAATTAAATTTAAGAAAATAGTCTTGGCAGTCATAGGAGTAAATCTGTTCTGAGTGTCTCTAAAATGCAGTATTTGGTACAGTTTAGAATACTTTAAATATATTGGATTTGAATGTTCAAATAACATGAAAATTATTTATGTGTACATATGTTCTCCCCAAGTATTATAGACTACTTTCTGTTTTTCTGAAGAATCAAATATTATTTCTTTCTGATACAACTTTAAAAATTTATTAACTTACTCAGCTTTGTTCCAGTGTTTCAGATTATTATGTGAAGTCTGGTTAAAGTAATCCAAATATGATAGTCTAATTATGAGGCTAATTAATGCATAAACTTTGTTTATCAAATTAGGATATGATTAAGATTATTGTTAATGTAAGTGGATTTTTCTCCATTTTATGTTTTCATTTTTGTCCTTAAGGCTCAAAAGTATATTAATTCTTTTTGTAAATTCAAACTGTTATTTCTATTTTAAAATATTGCTATTTTTGTTTAGCACATTGAAAAGACATTTAGATTTTGGTGATGTACTGTGCTGTGAATGCACCACTACTATCTTGTGAGGTCTGGGAGAAAATTAAATAGTCTTTTCTTTTCTTTACCGTATTATTACCTTAGTGCCAGTGGCAAATGGCCATGATACAAAATTTTTACTGTAAGTTTACTATGACACTTAACCTCTGCAAGATAAACAGATGCACTTCTTTCCTGAAGGTGTGAGCATGTTCTCTACCATTTCAAGGCTTAATTTTCTAGATCTCCTGCCTTTTTGATGTCTGCCATGCCTGGAGGATTTGGTCTCACTTTTTTCTGCTTCTTGAATTACTGAGGTTATTTCTGTGGCTTCAGCTCCCAGTTTGTACTGTTGGTTTCTAATGGTGCAGTTAAACAGTCACTATGTGCATGGACTTTCCTAGGCTAAGATTTTTCTTAGCACCCTGTGTCTTCAGACTTCCCCTTAGTACTTAGGTTTTTATTTTATTTTTTGATCATGTTCTTTTGCAGTACTTTGGACATAAAAGACAGTACCACATCAACCTTTCTCTAACACTTCTCATTCCTCTCTAGCTTGTCTACTGCTCTGACTGGATTTCTCTTCTGGCTATTCTTCCATTTTTCTTATTTATGCCAAGAGAGCTTTCCTGTTGATCCTATCAACGCTGTCCAAATATCTATGTTTTTCTTCTTATCCTAAGATACCTGGAAAAGACATGTGCCGCACTTTCTCAAGGTGTGAGATCTTTCATTAAGATAGTTTAACAGCTATAGTTGTGCAGGGTGTAGGAATCCTCCATTGAAGTGGATCTTATGAGGGAAAGCTGCACTCTTAATGGAGATCCTGGAATACTTCTCATGAACAAAACACTCCATTCTTTTTTACTGTTGCCATGCAAATGTCCTTTAGATGCTACTTTAAATGTCACTTTATTTTACAGAGTGATAACAGCAGGAGTGTTGTGGAATAAAGACTTGTGTACTTCAAAGTGAGTGACTGTTCCTTTTTCTTAGGGAGAAAATGGATGTGGTGGGTTGTGTTCTATTTTTTTTTCTTTACTTAACTCCGCTTTCCTCCTAAATGAAGTATCTGAAATGAATATTTAAGTATTGTAGTTCAGTGTAAAATGAGTATATTAAGTCCTAGTGAGGAGACAGAAAAAAGCAATATGATATTTAAAAAAATTAGAGTATCTGATTTTTTTTTTCTGAAATGACTGCAAAGAATAGAAGTGATCTTCAGTTTCTGAAGAGTTCGAACAAAAATAAGTCCTATACTGGAAGGATCTGGGATCTGCTTACTTCTTTTTGGCAGCAGAGGCAAGATACAGTTGAGGAGCTGGCTCGTTCTTATTTGAACCACTGTTCCTGGTCTGTTGAGATAGTTGCTGTGGGTGCTTGGGCACTTCTCACCAGAAGTCACTGTGATGAAGAAGTTGTATTTTACATATAATGTGTTTTCTTCTGGGAGAGCTTGAGGGAGGATTTATTCACTATTCTAAATAGGCAGTTACCATACTCTCTATTCAAGTGTGAAATCGTATTTTAAAAATAAGCAAATTATGATATAACGTAATTCTCCATTTCAGTTGTTGATTGCCTTGAGATAAAAGGAACAATTACTTCCGTCCTCTGTAATGGTTTACTTTGTTATCTAACAGGAAATCCAAATGGGAGAGGATACAGGAAACAGAGGGTGAAACTTTTTAAGTGATTGCATGAAAATCTATCATATCATTCATAATAGCAACTTATTAAACTTAGCATGAATAAACAATTTTCCCCTTGTTCAGTGACTTGTGCTGCTTTTTCATTGTTAAAAACATTGTTAAAACACTTTTGTGTTTCATCAAAAGTGTAGGGGAATTATTTAACTAAAATGTCTTTCATTTCTCCTGCATCAGAATTCTGTTCCTCCTGGTATTTACATTGGTTGGATCATTTCCACAGAGGAAACAATAAAATCTGTCGAAACCTAAAGGAAGATGATGACGCTACAGTTAAAGCTTAAATATCTAACAGTGGTGTTAGCATCTTGGAGACAAGTTTTATGCAGGCATACTCTATGGTGAGAAAGCTTGTTTTCAAGCCTTAATATTTTTGTTTGTCATGTGTGTAAGATACTGCTTGCATTACTTCTTATACTTGTAACAGACTACATGAATGTAAAGAAAAAGTAACATTAAAAAATGAATAGTATTTTGTATGTTATATATGCTGCTACTCTGTACTGCTCCTCAGCTGGAGATCTAAAGTCCTTATATATTATCCAGACTTGAATCTCCTGAAGCACTGGGAATTTTGTTGCTTCAGGACACATCTTACTTCATTATTGTAAATAACAACACTGGTGGAAATGTAGTTTTTGATTACTAATGAAGCTGTAACTGAAAGTAAATTTTCTGATGCAATAGGAGTTGAAGTTACTCTGAATTTCAATGTTTGGAGACTGCTTATATTCAGTCATTTAATGTGTTTTTATTGATCTGTAACATGAAGAAAACAGTCAAAAGTGTTGACATGAGGTATAATACATGTTACTGTTTCCAATGATCAATTCCAGTACTGTAGCTGAAAACATGAAGGTGACTCTGCAATTAAATGTAAGGCAAATGCAACAGGTTGTATTCTTTTTGATCCTGAAGGAAGGATTGGACCGAAGGGGGGTTGGACTAGATGACCTTTGAAGGTCCCTTCCAACCCTAACCATTCTATGATTCTATGATTCTAAGTTTATGGACTAGGTAATATTGGAAAGAATAATCCACACTCCTGACGTTTCATGTAAAAGCTTTCAGGGCTCTAAACTGAAAGTAAAACATTGCTCAGTGACATTCTGAATGACGGGTTTCATTTAACTGCAGTAGTATTTAACAGCAGCATTCTTGGTAAAGAAATGGAAAATAAACGTGTCCAAAATTCATAGTCATAAAATGGAGATAGAGTATGAATTTACTTCAGGAGGAATAAAGAGAAGTTGTTGAGCAACAAATCCCAGCTGAAAAAAGGATTCCATCTCTGCTGTTAGACGATTCTCAGTAAGTCTTTTAAATTAAAGGCCAGGTATATGAACTCTCTTGTCACAAGCAGTCTTTTGTCTTTTTAAACAATAAGCATAATTGTAGTAAAATGAAGTTTTGCCTAGCCTGGAAGAAAGAATTTGCACCTGATGACCATGTCAAATTATTTCAGCCAAAAGAAGTGGGGAATGGAAGCGTGAAATCTGAAACAAATCGAGGTTTCCATTTAAGAACGAAGATGGTCTGATTTTTTGGTTTTTCTGAAAACATACATTTTTAAATACTCATGATTTATAACTTATTCTTTAGGATGTACACTCCTTGCTTTCTGTTAAGAATGTAACAAACCTTGATATCCAATTTTGGAAATTAAGTATTTGAATATGTTTTAAGCTGCAATTCAAGCTCTGAGTTTTATTTTGAAATGCTGCCTTAAAGTTAGTCTACTTTAACAAAAATGGTTGGAAAACTAAAAAATGTTTTATGTTTTTGAAAGAGGGGATGTATGCCATCTCAGTTGCAATGGCTTTGTATGCTATGTATTTTGTCTTCAGAAGTATAGGTGTAAGCCCCATCTTCCTTTCTGCCTGTAGCAGAGTACCAAACTTTTTTCAAATAATGGTATCATATAATCAGAATAATTAAGGGTGTTTCCAACCTAAAGATCAAGTCCAACTGTAATCCTAACACTACCATATCCATCAATAAACCATGTCCCTAAGTGCCATATCTACACATCTTTTAAATACCTCTAGGGATGGTGGCTCAACCACTTCCCTGGACAGTCTGTTCCAGTACTTGATAAACCTTTTAGTGAAGAAATTTTTCCTAATATCCAATCTTAACCTTCCCTGGCACAACTTGAGGCCATTTTTCTTTCATCCTATCACTTTTTACTTGGGAAAAGAGACCAACACCCACCTTGCTATAGAGTGATACAGTCTCCCCTGAGCATCCTTTTGTCCATGCTAAACAACCTCAATTCCCTCAGCTGCTCCTCACAGGACTTGTTTTGTAGGCCCTTCACCAGCTTTGTTGCTCTTCTTTGAACATGCTCCAGCACCCCAATGTCTTTCTTGTAGTGAGAGGCCCAAAACCAAACACAGTATTCGATGTGTGGCCTTATCAGTGCAGAGTATATGGGTATGGTCACTTTCCTAGTCCTGCTGGCGGCCCTATTTCTGATCAAGCCAGGATGCTATTTGCCTTCTTGGCCACCTAGGCACACTGAGGGCTCTATTCAGTTGGCTGTCAACCAACACCCCCAGCTCCCTTTCCATCAGGCACCTTTCCAGCCACTACTCCCCAAGCCTGTAGCATTGCATGGGGTTGTTGTGACCGAAGTGCAGGACCTGGCACTTGGCCTTCTTGAATCTCATACAGTTCACCTCAGCCCATCGGTCCAGCCTGTCCAGATCTCTCATTAGAGCCTTCCTACCCTCAAGCAGGTCAACACTCCCACCCAACTTGGTGTCATCTGCAAACTTACTGAAGGTGTACTTGATCCCCTCATCCAGATCATTCATAAAGATATAGAACAGAACTGGTCCCAATATTGAGCCCTGGAAAACATCCCTTGTGACTAACCACCAACTGGATTTAGCTCAATTTATCCCAACTCTCTGGGCTCTGCCATCCAGCCACCTTTTTTACCCAGCAAAGAGTGCACCTGTCCAAGCCATAAGCAGCCAGTTTCTCCGGGAAAAAAAAAAGTAGCTCTTTAGTAAAAAGAAACTTTCTACTCTTTTCATGGAATAGGAGAGCACATGACTTTACTTATCTCTTTTGAAATGATGGGAGTAATAATGTGAACTAAGACCCAAATGTTGAGCACCTGCATGACTTTTACACATGGGTTGTTTCTGGGTAGATTTTCCTGTCCTGACGCAAACTGAGGCTCTTTTGAATACTCAAGTTCTGAGTAGTGCCTTTCTCATTTCTCCACCTTACACATATTCTCATGATTTTTTTTTTTTTATGTTAAATATCAGATAAACGTTCAGATTTTGTAGGAGAGAACGAGACTTTCTGAATATTTTTCTGAAAGGGCTCCTGAGCCATTTGTGACTACCTCTTACAGAATGTTGGTGTTTATCATGTGTAAGCATGACACAATTAAGGAAATACACCTTATGTATCACTTTCTTTTTTTAAATTGAAATCTTTATCTTTCTCTTTAAGAAGAAAATAATTTTCATAGTATCTCTACTACCTTCCCCCTCTGAGCGGCACAGTGGGGGGAAGAGGGAATGGGGGTCACGGTCAGTTCATCACGTGTTGTTTTACGCTGCTGCTTCATAGTTGAGGGAAGAACTCCTCACATTCCTCCCCTGCTCCAGTGTGGGGTCCCACCCATACACCACAGTCCTTTGTGAAACTGCTCTGGCGTGGGTCATCTCTTCCACAGAGTGCAGTCTCTCCAGAACAGCTGCCCCAGCGGGCCCTCCATGGGCCACAGCTGCCTTCAGGCATCCACCTCCCCCAGTGTGGGGTCCTTCATGGGCTCCAGGTGGATCTCTGCTCCTCCGTGGACCTCCATGGGCTGCAGGGGGACAACCCGCTCCACCATGGTCGTCACCACAGGCTGCAGGGGAATCTTGGCCAGGAGCCATATTACTCCTCCCCCTCCTTCCGAACTGACCTTGGCGTCTGCAGCCGTTCCTCACAACAGGCTGGCAGACGCCTCTCAGGATCCTTTTTACATCTTATTCACTTCTCATCTCCTCTCCACTTCTTGCAGCCAGG